>JABTTQ020001487.1:600000-852300 GCA_016081115.2 Rehmannia glutinosa | reverse complement strand
ATGTGCGCAATGTGTTGTTTAAGCCTATATATCCCACCGTAAATAACTCTCCCACATAATTTACATTGCACCTTATCCAAATTATTTGAATTAACTAATATTCTATATTCCCAACCAATATCATTTGACTTTATTTTAAGGGTGTCGACCGAGGGTGCCGTATCAACCGAATGTGAGGCTACTTAAGATGTCATTTCTGTTAACCAAAGAGGATTAAAAATAAAAAAACTTCAAGATATGAATTATGGAATATGAACCATTATTTTAAAACTTATTTCATGCACTAAGCTAAGATAAGCAATTAGCCAATTAGCAATTGTCTAACAGCACCAAGGTAAATTATTCATAAATCCTTATGGCAAAATAAGAATGGAATGTTCAAATACATATCACAATTTATATGTTTGCGTAGAATCAATCACTTTATTGATCATAACATTCTTGTCCTTTACACAGCTGTTTACAAGGTGTATCAGAGCATAATCATATACAAGCAAACTTCAAGCATCTATGCTAAGATACAAATATAGAGAAAAAATACAACAATACTTTATTGAATGTACAGATGACTTACACACATATGTATTTACAAAAGTAAAATACACGAAGGGGTTAGCAGCAACACTTCATCGCCGCCCTTCCTTCTTTCTTTCCTCTTCACTCTGTCATCATCGCTCTCTTTATTTTCTTTTCATCTTCACCTGCTTTCTTCTCTTCATAGGCTCTCTTCGCAGATCGCTGCTTTCTTTTTCCTTTCTTGCCTTTCTTGCCACAAATGATATTGTCTTTTATTTTCCTCCTCGATTCTTTTCACGTATTCAACATTCTTCCTTTCTACTTCCCGATTAGCTACTTCATCATACCCCGGCCCGAGATCCTTCCCTTCTTGCCGGATCTACGTATTCAATATTTTTGGGTAAAGGTCTGGTTGGAAACCTCTTCCTCCACCACTTCTTCCTCCTCCTCCGGGTGTATATTGTACGGAGTCTTCTTCTTACCAGCTGAATGGTCGCTAGTAGTCCGCCAGCTTATCACCTTCTTCGCACAACCTCGACTTTCTCCCAAGACAAATCCCCAGGCTTGGGCTACGACATGTTCTTGAAGTATCCTTCGATTCGAGCGTTTTAAATTCTTCCACCTTGGCTCATCTCCGCCACCGGAATGGCATCTTGATCCTTCCCCGCCGTATGCCACCAATTATTTCATCAAGCTTCAACGCTGCATCCGCCTTTTATCGAACTCTAATCGATCCGCTATTACAATCTTTCTTTTCTCTAACATGGCACATTAGAGTGTTCGACGATCGAAAGTTACTTTGGAAGTTTCTTTGAGTATCGAGGCGTGACATGACCTTGCCGAGGGGTTTTCGTAATCATTATTGTCAAATCTTTTGACTTTTCCCCTCAACAACTTTTCCTTCTTCTTCTCAAGAATCGCTTTCTTCTTTCAAGTTCCTCGTATTCTCTTCCCCTTTTTGGCATCATCGAAAGAGAGAGGAACCTTGAAACATTCCTGCGAGCACAAAGTCCAATCGGTTGATAGCCGAGTTCTACTTGGAGTCCTGGGTCAAGGCGGCATGTGCTTCTCGAAATGCGAGCGAGTGGCCTTTGATTCAGCTTGCCACAAGTTTCATTTCAGCCATAAGAAGGTCAATTTCGTATTCATGTTCTCCTCAACACGCAAAATTTCTTTTTCGATGAAATTCACGCAGCAGCTCCATTTCGGTTGTGTGAGAGGCATGCATTCTATCAATATTGGCCTCGTATCCTCCCGCTTCATATCGATTGTCAAGACTCCAAACCAAAGATATTCTTGTACAATGCCTTAAAATATCGAACTTGTTCATATCGCATTGTATCCGACACCACTCCCGATCCGCACCACAATCCCTCGTAAGTCGTTGTGAGGGTGGCATCCCTATTGTCCGTGACGTATATCTAATGAGGCCTGGTGCCGCTCGATCTTCTCAATCTCTCCACGATTTTAATCAAGATGTCACTTGATCTCACCACTTTCTGGATTCAATAGCGACCATGCAACATCGAAATCAAAGTCGACCGAACAATGGAGTCGGTAGGGATTACAGATCTCTTTCGGATGTTGAAGCGTCCGCTTCATGAGTTGTCTCTTCCTCAAGATCGGGCAAAGACAATTGAAAAAGGGAATGTTTCTTCAAATGCATCATCTCGCACATATGGGATTGATTGTATTGATTGCGCCCGATATGCCTCTCGTTGAGTCGGATTGCCGCAACTTTGGGAGCCCGCAGATGACTTTGGCCACAAACTGGCCTTGTTGAGTGGGTTGGCCACCGACGAGCCTCAATCGCTTTAACAACTTCTTCGCCTCGAGATTCTCGCTAAGTGAATTTCCTTGTCCTCGGCCGCATCATCATCCGTGATCGGAGGATGATGAAGCCTGGGGGATTTGGTTCATCATCAAAGTTGAACTTTTGACGAGCAAACTTTAAAAAGTTGCCTGACTCGTCAGGAAGAACATCCTCACCGAGTCCTTTGATGAGCAACAGAGTGGACTCGGCCTTCTTGAGATCCCGAACGGATATGTCGGGTTGTCCTGGAATCATGAAGAGCACCGATCTCCTTTTTCGATTCAACATGTAGAACAGAGGGATGCTCTGAACTTCTTGAACTTTACCCAGGGAAGTTTCAACCTCCTTGGGCCTTCAACACCTCCAAAGAGTCTCAATCGCAAAGAAGGTCTTCTATAATCCCTTCTACAAAGCAACTGTCTTGGGTCTTGGATCGTGGCATCCGAAGGAGTCTCAACCCTTGATTGCACTTTCAAAGGCTCGCAGTGTTAACTCCCGGCATTTCCATCCTATGCCTCGACGCCATAGCAAGAAACTCCTCACCGCAAAGCGCTTGGCATTTCAAGATAGACTCAACTATGCGCGCTTCACAATGTCGGGTCATTTGTGATTCTTTTTTCTTTTCCGCCGCCTCCCCTTACGCAATGTGGAGTCATCTCAAAGATCCTCGACCTCGCTATAGTGGAGGGAGTTTCCCACCGTGGCACCACCGAGTGATTGACGATGGGGTCACTCTTCTCCAGACTCTACGCTTTCCGCTGAGTGCTCACCGTAAGGCAGTGGTAAAACACCTTCATGAGGGGTTGGCTCAACTTGGGTGCCCAAGTTCCCGATCTCATCGCCAAGTCCTCGACCTATCTTCCGAAACAATCGGGGACATAGTCATGCAGCTATGGTTGTGGCAATCACGCATTACACCCAAAGGGTCAATTTCCATGAGAGATTTTGAGGACTCTCCTGGTCCTTCAATCATGCATTTCTCGTGCATCATCCTGGATTCCCTTAATGCTTGCTACATCTTTGATGCTTCTTGCGCAAAGAACGGGATCCATGTCTTCATCACTTTCTCGGCTGAACATCTAAGTGAGGGTGGGTATGGTTGCTAGTTCCAAAGAAGAGTACATACACGGCTTTCTTACGAGCTTCGTTTCCTCGGCCGCTTTGGCTTGATCCTTCTCCTTGAAGATATGTAATATGTTCAAGCAATTGTCTTCATCAAGGGCCTCGAATCACCTTGGTGATGCCGAGAAATTCGAACAACTCCTCCTCTTCTTCTATAAACTCGGGCATTCAAACTGTATCCTCAGTAACTTAGCTTCCATGCCCTCCATTCACGTGAGAGATTTGGATGTCCGGATATATAGGTGAGTACATGATGATGTTATCGCCCTCATTCTCCTTTCCTCGTCTTCCTTTTCGTGGGATGGAAGGTAGCATGCTCACGCTTCTTCACCTTCGCCAGTGCGTCAGCGGTGGAGAGACAACCTTTTCAACAAGATTCCGTTGTCTCATCTCGCTTCTTTGGTAAGCCTCTCGTGATCACCTTCACAGACTTGGCGGTTTTATCGATTATTTCAGAGACCGCACTTCCTCAGCCTCTCGGAAGTTTTTCTCCAAATTGAGTGGCGACTCACCGTGTTTTCGAGCTCAAAGCTTGGAGATTCTTCTTCTTCTTTGGTTCTCACCGAGAGGAATTTCTCGGTGCGGATTCTTCTTCTTTGGAGTCCTTGATGGCAAAATTTGGAGCATCTTTCTTGTGTGGAGTCGCCTTTCCTGGCTTGGCGATCCTCTTCTTCCTTATGGCCGAGAAGGTATTTGACTTTCTTCTCGGCCTCGGCCGCGGGAAAGAAGACACGGCCGGCTCGGGCGGTGACTTACCTGCAGGGTAGGGCGTCTTTTTTATTTGTCATAGGCAACATTCTTCTTAGCACCGGGTAGGGCATCTCTCTTCTTGGGAGGGGAGGAAGCAGTGTGTCTACGGGGTCACCGATTCCCCTCATTTGTATCCGCCCTCTTCGCATGGCCTCTCTTCTCGGGCTCCAAAGATTAGCCCTCAACATTTTCTTGTCCACATGGAAAGGCTTTCCATGTCTAAGGGAATGCCCTTCACCTCCATCGATGGCCAATTACAACGCCATAGCCAAGTGATCCTCCAAAGGATCCATCCTCTTTTGAGTGATTTGTTTCAACATTCTCGCAGAGTCCGGTGTACACGAACTCAGCCCCAATTGACTTTTTTCCTTCCATGATCGCAGCCATGACGACGACCTTTGTCTTTGACAGATGATTGAAACTGCCAAACTTCATATCCACACACTTTGCAACGACATCCATCAGCTTGTGGTAGTCGTCCTTCAGTAGCTTCTTCTCAGCTGTGTAGATTACTTTAGCAGCGCAATCCGGTTTGGCTACTTTTTTCCATGCAAAGAACAAGTTAACATCAGCTTTGTATATTTCCATCCGCCTCGGGCAAAGAATAAACAAAGCTCGCAAGGTCCTTAGCAAGAATCAAAATGTCCTTGCGGTGGAACGAAGACTTGATGCCTTCGTCCCCGCACTCGGCGTTGACATAGAACTCGCGCTACCTCTTCTAGATAGGTGTGCGAGTACTCCATGGTAAGAAAAGGTTTAAGTCCTCCGACTTCTCAATCATATCGCCTATCTTCTTTACTAGGGTTTCATCGAACCCTACTTTACCATCCCTCAAAATCCACAGTTGATCCCGAGTGGATTTGCTTTTAGCTTAGCAAAATCGTATGTTGGTGCCATTTTTGCTTGAGATTATTTCTGAAGAATCGAAGGATTTCAATTTTGAGAAAGATAGGGTTTTGCAGAGAGAAATAAGCTTGCTCTTCTTTTTCTTTTGAATGTGAACAGTTTTTTAGTGTGAGAGAGAAAACTGAAAGAAAATGAGTATATAAAGGTTATGAAAGGATGTGTTCTTCGTTTTTGAATTTTGATCAAGATCAACGGCTCAGATTCAAAGACGCGTCGAACCGCAATTAATTTCTCGCATTTAATGTGGCAGCATTTATATCCAATCATATGCTTATTTGCGCCTTTTGATCGCACCGTCATTATTACGCCGACGCCATCCTTAAAAACATTCCCCGCTCATTAAAAAGATCGCGTTTTTGTCACTTAGCTCATAAATGACTCAAATTATTTCACAAATGACTTAACTCTTCTTCTCTCTTCTCTTTAAGCGACTCAATTGTTGTCGCCTAACCTGTCGCTTTATTTTTAGCTTCACCGCAAAGTGTACGGTGTAGTTTATAGAATAGGGTAAGCAAGGTCGTATCCACGAGACTAATAAATTTATGCGCTAAGTATTGAACCAAGATAATCTTATTTTTATTTAAACAATCGAAATTTGATGATTGTTGTATTGAGATTAAGACAATTTAAATCACTAAAACACAAGATTAAGATAATACAAATGATAGAAGTATCAAGATAATAAAATGGATTTCCGAGTTAAGGTTTCGATTAATAACCCTCTTGTTGTCCTGGGTTTAATCAAGCCACGTTATTATCAATATTCCTATAAGACGATCACAAAGCTATTTTATCCTCCCTCTCGAGATGCATATAAAACGTAGATTGAAATACTTATGCTAGCATCTTTACTCAACATGAAGCATTCAACTCCCAAAAGTTTAAAAGATCAAATGTCCTCACAAATATTTACAAACCTCTCGATTCATGCAAATATTTGTGTCGAGTATTCAAGATCTAATATTGAAACTCATCTCTCGAATTATGAATCAATATATCAAACAAGTTAAATCATTGATCAAGTGATAAAACAAGAATAAGCTCAAAATACTCAAATAGGCTTCAAGAAAATAACTTCAACTAAGATTAAAACATCCAACAAGAATTCATTAATCTACTTCCAAAACCCGGAAATCTCAAGAATTTTAGCTACTCATTACAAATAAACAACACATAGACAAATTGTTCATATTCATGGGAAGCTAAAATGAAAGATTAAAGCACAAAGAATGAGAAAACTTAGGGAAATGGATAATCTCTCGATTTATCTTCAATCCTCAAGCTCCGATTCGACCCGATTCTTCTCTTTGATTCTTCCTTGATGAAGTTGAGTTATTTCTTGTGTTCTTGGGTCTTTTCCGGACCTTTCCTCCTCTCGTGTGCACCCCAAGAAGTGGTATTTATACCCTTTTTTGAAGTCTAGGTCAATTTGCTGTCATTTTTGGAGTTTTTACGCAAGAACGCACGGATCGTGCGCCCACGCACGGGCTACCCGTAAGGTCATCCCGTAGAAAATATCCAGTCTCTGTAGGGTTACCCGTGCGCCACCCAAACGTCCAACTTTGCTCGCGGGGTCTTCATAAGAATTGTAGCCCTTTCTCTTAGCTTTTTGTAGCCACTTGAATCACCTTAATATCAATTTTGTAGAGAGAGTTATGGCCAAAATACTAAACCCCGCCAAAGGCTTTGGAAATTCCATACGCGTTTGGATGTTCCTTGAGATAAATCTCCTTGTTGTTTGATCATCCATGCTTCTTTTGACACACAACTCATCACTATGACTCTATAATCCATATAGTTGGCTTCCAATTGGGTGTAATCGCCGATTCATGATGATTCTAGGTCACAATGCTCGTATTTGTCACAAAATCACTCCAAATATTGTTAAATTCCTACAAAACGAGCAAAGCGTAATATCTTTCCCACAAAGAGTGAATACAAACCATTTCATATGAGTTTATGCATGTCTAATCACCATTTTAGTCATATTTATACCTCAAAATACATGTAAAACTCACACCTATCACTAACTCGATATAAAATTGACTTTCCGATATGGTCGTTTCACTTGGGCGATGTGAAAAACTTGTTCATTTCTCACTTTCTATCTTCCATCTCTTCTCGATTGAGTCTTCCGAGTGTTAACTCAGCTCAATTAACCCTAGCTCATGCTTAAGCTCTTCAAATCTTGATTCACATAAGGACTTGGTGAATCGTTTATCACTGAGATGTATTCCAAAATGATATCTTTCTTTTCAACATGATCTCTTATGAAATGATATCCGACATCGCAGTGTGCTTTGTTCTTGAATGCAACACAGATTCTCGAGTGATTGCAATAGCACTTGTGTTATCACACATAATTGGAATCTCTTTTTCTTCAACTTCATAATCTCTCACCTTTGTCTCATCCATAAGACTTGGGCACAACAACCGCCTACAGCCTATGTACTGCTCACCGTGGATGTGGCTATTGTGTTTTGCTTCTTGCTAAACCAGAAATCAACTGCTTCCAAGCATTTGACATGTACCGAGGTACTCTTCCCCGTCAACTCTACATCCAAAGATAATCGTAGTCCGAATAGCCAATTAGCTTGAATCTACCTTCCTTTGGATACCATAAGCCAACTTCCTGGCATCCCTTCAAATATCTTAGGATTCTCTTAGTCATGCAGTCATGTGACTCTCCTTTGGTGAAAATGGAAATCTTGCACATACATCTACCGCAAAGGTGATGTCTAAATTCTCGCTTGTTAGGTAGAGCAATGATCTAATAAGTGCTCTATATCTTGTTTGATCTACGGGTTTGCCATCCGCATCCATGTCCATCTTGACCGATGTATTCATTGGTATTTTCACGAAGACTTTTCTTCCATACCAAATTTCTTCATTAAATCCCTGGTGTACTTTACTTTGACTTATGAAGGTTCTATCCTTCGATGTTTAACTTGAAGTCCTAGGAAGAAAGTCGCTCTCCCATCATGCTCATTTCAAATTTGCCTTGCATGAGATTTGATAACTTATCACACACTATTTGTTTGTGGATCCAAAAATGATATCATCCACGTATATCCGAACAAGCGGATGCTCTCTCCATCTTGAATTCTAAAGAGTGTTCTGTCCACTTTCCCTTTTGTAAATCCATTATCGCTTAGAAATTGAGACAATGTATCATACCATGCTCTTGGTGCTTGCTTCAGTCCATATAGAGCTTTCTTGAGCTTGTACACTTTATCTCCAAGAGTCTTCTGCTCAAATCCTGGAGGTTGCTGAACATAGACTTCTTCTTCCAACAGTCCATTTAAAAATGCACTTTTCACATCCATTTGATATACAATGAAGTTCTTGTGTGCAGCATAGGCAAGAAACATCCTTATTGCTTCTAATCTTGCAACAAGAGCAAATGTTTCATCAAAATCTATTCCATCTTCTTGGCAATACCCTTTGGCTACCAATATTGCTTTGTTTCTCACCACGAACCTTCCTCATTCATTTTGTTTCAAAAACCCATTTTGTGCCTATAACATTTTGAAGTGTTGGCCTTTGCACCAATTCCCATACCTTGTTTCTTTTAAACCGATTCACTTCTTCTTGCATGGCTCAATCCAATGTGTGTCATCTAAGGCTTGAGACACATAATTTGGTTCTATTTGGGAAATAAAGCAAGTGAACATTGCTTTATCTTTGAGACATGGATCTGGTTCTTACACCATCTCTCACATCTCCAATGACTAGCTCGTGGATGGTATCTCACCATCTCACATCCGGTTGAAGTAAATTGGTTGGGTTCAACTGCCTCGCACTTTGTGTTGTCTTGAGCAGCTATTTCATCATCCTTCACCGCAGACTTTCCACCGTCTTTGAGATTCATATATCTCCTCTTCATCCGGATTGATTTATCTTGTTTCACCAACATAAGGACTCTTCGCATAGTTGGGTCGATTCAACTTATCAGCCTAACTCTTCAATGTCTTCTCCATTCACATTAGGTTCATCAAAACCAAATGAATAGACTCTTTTGTGACCATTGTCCTCTTGTTCAAAGACTCTATAGTCTTTGCTCTCACCGAGTATCCCAAAAAGATACCTTCATCAGCTTTGGCATCGAAAGCCTTCAAGTTGTCTTTGACATTGTTGTGGATGAAGCATTTACATCCAAATATTCTGAAGTACCCAACATTTGGCTTTCTCCCTGTCCAGATTTTATAGGGAGTCTTTGTCAGCTGTCTATTAATTATGCATCTATTTTGAGTATAGCATGCAGTGTTGATGGCTTCAGCCCAAAATCTCTTAGTAACCCAGCTTCAGCTAACATGGTCCTTGCAGCTTCCTTGAGAGTTTTGTTCCTTCTTTCAGCTACTCCATTCTGCTGTGGAGTTCTTGCTGCAGATAACTCATGAGCAATACCATTTTCAATGTAGTACTGAGTTATTATCCCATTGACAAACTCAGTTCCTCTATCAGACCTTATTTTTATAATGGTTTGGCTCTTTTCATTTTGAACTCTTTTCATCAGCTGAGGTAACTTCTGCAAAGTTTCCTTCTTTTTGCACATAAAAATTGTCCATGTATATATTGAATAGTCATCCACCACCACTATGGTGTATTTCTTCCCACTTATGTTGGTCGTTCAATCGACCAAATAAGTCCATATGCAAATGTAGATGTAATATCCTTGTTGAAGAAGGACTAGGCTTCTTTGAATGAAGATTTGATCTGTTTTCCCATCCGCATGCATCACAAGCACTTTCCTTCTTGTATATTGAGTCCTGAAATCCTTCCACAAGATGAATCCTTGCAAGCTTGTTGATTGTCTTGAAGTTCGATGACTCGACTTCTTGTGCCACAACCAACTTGATTCATTGTGCTCTTTGCTATGACAGGTGCTTGGTGTGGCAAAGAGACCGCCTACCACATACATGTTCTTCTCATGGATCCTTGCAAAGACTATTTCATTTGATTTGGCACACTCCCATATTGAATCCAACATTGTAGCCTTTATCACAAAGTTGACTTATGTTGAGCAAATTGAAGTTGAGTCCCTTAACATAAGCAACATCCGTAATTTCAATCCATTTTTCTTGATGGATCCAAAGGCCCTTTATTTCCCGAGCTTCATTTCCTCCAAATATAACTTTTGCGCCTAATCTCCTTATTTCCCCGAGCTTCATTTCTCCAAATATAACTTTTGCGCCTCTAATCTCCTTAAATCTTGATAGATTTTTCTTGTTTTTTGTCATATGTCCGGAATACCACTATCCATGTACCAGGTTCCTTGGCACTTTCGCTTGTTCCTTGAACCTCGCAATCAAGGAAATTAGTTTTTAGGTACCCATACTTGCCTGGGTCCTGAGGGGTTAGTGTTGTAAGATGATCCAACCAACCTATAGCCAAATGATTTGACTCTAAGAGGTTGCCATCTATCTGTGCCATAATCATAATTCACTTTGGCAAATTGCTTGGGGGCTTTAGGTACATATAATTGCCTCTTTTGGCTGTATGCTTGTGTGTGTTTTAGCAATTGCCTTCTTTGGATAGTTGTGATATCTTTGAGTGTAGTGCCTGGGTGCATATGTGTGCTGATGATAGCTCTTTTGCCTTTGGAATGACCTTTGTTGAGATCTAGGTCTTTGCCATTTAGGCTTGTATTCCATAGGTCTTTGCTGATATTTCACATTGTTCCAATCGCTTGGCTTGGATAATTTCTACCATTCCCATCATATGTGTTTCTTTGATAAAACTTATAGGATTTTTGGTAGCTCTATTTATTCTTCACAGTACTTTCTATTTGGTGTTTCCCGAGGAACGCTGCCGATTTCTTCTCGCTTGTCCTCTCGATACTCAATCGTCAAGTTTTTCCTTTCTTTTATATCCAAGGCCAGTTTGTTTGTGATTGTGCTTTGGAATGAATGTGGGTGCAACATTTGGTGTTTTGGAATTTTGAGATGCTTCACTACTTGAAGATCCTTTTTTCCAAAATCACTCTGGGAGTTTGACTGTGCACAAAGGAATTGAATCCTCTGCCTGTCTTATCTCCACATTCTTTTTGACTCATGATAAGGCCATCCAATGATTTAGATGTCTTTGTAAATGAGGCAATCACATTTTTAAGATCATTTTCTCTCTTTTCAATAGCAACTATCTCTCGCTATTAGTTTGGCATTTTCACCTTGACTTTTTGTTCTCACCACTATTTGACTTAGAGTACTCACTCATTTGTCACCGTGAGTTTTGGGTCATTGAGTGACTATTTTCCTCATTTAGTAGTGTGTGTGAGGATTTAATGTGCTCAAAGTCGTTCATCATTTTTCCTAATGAATCATAAAGATCGGTGGGTGATGAAGTGTGTGTATCACAATCACTATCACTAGAATCAATGAGATGAGTTAGAGTGTACCTTATCTTCCGGTCCGTTGATCATGTTCTTTGGCCATTAGACAAATCAAGGCTTCTTCTTCAGAATCATTTGAGTAGTCGACTTTACTACTTTGAATCACCGCCTCCTTCGACTTGGTCTCGGTAATTGTGTCAACTAACATAGCCTTTTTCTTTTCCCTTCCTTCTTTCTCTCAAGACTCTTCTTTCTTCTTCATTCCTCAGATTTATTGACTTTTGGATATGGACAAATCAATAGCAAAGTGTCCTGGTTGTCCAGGTCCCAACACGTGTTCTCGCCTCTTTGGTCATTTCTTTCATCCTTGAATTATCGGCCCTCGATATTCAACCTTTTGATGCTCGACTCTCTTGGGTGGTCTATCTTCCCTTGACTTGGAGGGAGCCGAATGTCTCCTGGAGGTTTCACCCTTGTTTTTCTTGTAGTTCTTATTAAAGAACTTGTTGAATCTTTTAACCATCAGGGCTCACGTTTGTTATTTCAAGAATCTAGCATCCAAACGATCCATGGTTTCACCTCGCAAGCATTTTAAAATTTTCAAATTTCAGACAAAGAACAAATAATTTATTTTCTTTAATTTGCTCGGATCCTTCACAAATTAAAGTTAATTTATCCTGCATTTATTTTGCGGTTTGGCAAGATTTGACTTTGTTGAACATTGCTTTGTCCAAGGTTTTATAAAGTATGTCCTTGGTCACATTGTCCAAGTTGTATCTTTTTCTCGTCCTCGTTTGTCCACTCGATCCTTGGTTTCTCAACCATGGTCAGGTCTTGCCTCGCCAGCAGCCTTTCTTCTTCACCTTCAACCGCAAATGCTTCTCCTTACGGATGTGTTCACTTTCAATATTTGCAGTGGCCCATCCTCTATCACTATCCACATTTCATCATGTAAAGAAGATAGATGAGCTCGCATACGAATTTTCCGGACATTAAATTCCTCAATAGTGAACATAGGAATGCATGTCGATTTGCTTTCATGATAATAACTTTCTTTGAATAAAAATAACTTTTGAAAGAGCAAGTGTTAAAAGTTTCTTTGAAAGATTGGAAATCTAGTTAAATCGCTGAAGGCTCAATGAACCAACCGCTCCGATACCACTTGTAGGTCCCATGGGGTGTGAGTAAGGTTTAGAAGGGGGGTTGAATAAACCTTACCAACTTTTCGATTTTAGTCCTTTTTTTAAAATATTACAGAGTTAATTACACAGTTATGTCCTTGAGGGACAGCTAAATTAGTTAATCAAATGAGTTAGCCACTCAACGGACTCGATAGAGTTGTTGATAGAATAACTCATCCGTTCGATCTAAACCTTAACTTTGTTGTGATGAGTTTTTCAAATGGAAGACTTAACACCCTTGAATTTGATTTAGCTTTGTTTTAACACTTGATTTTAACACTTAGTTATTTATCAGTTGGATAGCAAATTATCAGCAGATATAAAATAAATGTGCAGAAATGTAAATATGCTAAAATGTAAATGACACAAGTAAATTTTATAGAGCTTGAAGATGGGGTAATTCTTCTACTCTCTCTTCTCCAACTCCTGGAGGAATCCACTAAGTAATGATCGATTCACATAGTGGTTATCGGTCTACGAGACAAGTCTTGATCACGCACCGACTTGCTCCTTGGACTCGATCGGAGATGCCTTGGTCACATAATCGGCTTCTCGTCCGACTCAACTTCTTCACAGGGCAAACCTTTGCTACTTGACTCACTTTCTCAAGCTTCTTGGATTTGACCACGAAGCCATCCAATGACTTGACTTGAGAGACTCGGTTCGATCTTGAACCTTTCTACAATCCTCCTTGGAAAGTAGACCCTTTTTGATTCTTCAAAAGTTTCCTTTTCAACATTTTGAAGTTGTCTTTCCTTCACACTTTGTGTTGGATCGATTTTCTTCGAGATTTAGGATTGAGGATTTTGCTTGAATATCTTGAGAATATTTTGCAGATTACTGATTTGAATAATGCTTGTTCATTTGTGGTTCGTAATCAAGGTAACCTTTTCTCAATGAAATTCCTCGGCCTTTTATAGTGAACTTAAAAATCATCCGTTGAAGAGATAGGCCGATTTTCAAAAGTTACTTGTGTTCGTTGGCTTGTCTTTTCTTGGTCTTCAATCTTGAGATGTAGACCTTTCCTCGTATTAAATGAATGTCCAAATTTTTCGGTTCGACACGATGTGCCCATTGGTTTATTCCTTTGCACGCTTCTAGATCGAGCACTTTAAGACCGACGGCAGGGTGTATTACTTGTTTAAGGTATTACTTGTTTAAGTAATGTTCTTGACTTACGTAAATGCATTCTTTTTTGATAACTCCTCTTTGCAAACCGCCTTTTCCCCAGGTGACATGAGTCTGCTCCAATCATTGAAAGACTCATCCGTCACTTCAACTTGTGACATGGCTTCTTTGAGTTGACTTAATCGACTCTTCACACATTTGTCCCTTAGTTACATCTTGATTGAGTCCTTGATCTTCTATCTTCGCCATACTCGCTGATCCACAAATGAGTCTTCACTTCACTTCTTGATTGACTTCTTGTATTTCTGGCGGTGACTTGACTCACTCGATCAGCCCTATATATTACAAATGAGAATTACAAGGAAAATGGGGTGCCAACATTCTAATCTAAGTTTTTCATGGCATTCATCAAAATCTACAAAATAATTTCCCAACGGTGGCTCTCTAAGTCGGTATTGACTAGGAGGTATAAAACCAGGTCCAAATTGACCAACCGCCTCAACAAACAACTTGAAGCTATCAAGTGAAACAGTGTTAAAAGATACACCGCCTCGTATACCATCTAGCACAATATTAACGCACCTGTGCAATCTTTCCTTGAAAATTGTTTCACCAATTGTTTGTTGGTGCTTTGCGACTTTCCCACATCCAATTCACTTTCAAGTGAAATATTAGTTGCAAATCATCAATAGGACCAAGAGAAGGGCGTGATTTTGAGCCTTCTAGCACTGTGATTTCATTTCTTCATCATCCAATTCCAAACGTTCATCAATATTCACCCCGACCTCATGGTCGCTTCTTCCATTTTTTTACTTCTTTTCTTGTTCTTTGCCTCATCCATAATGTTTCGCATTTGGCTTTATCCTCCTGTGAAGACTTGAACACACGGTTGTATTTCCAAGAATGTGCGCAATGTGTTGTTTAAGCCTATATATCCCACCAAAAACAACTTTCCCACATAATTTACATTGCACCTTATCCAAATTATTTGAATTAACTAATATTCCATATTCCCAACCGATATCATTTGACTTTCTTTTAAGGGTGTCGATGAGGGGTGCCGTATCAACCGAATGTGAGGCTACTTAAGATGTCATTTCTGTTAACCAAAGAGGATTAAAAATAAAACTTGAAAGATATGAATTATGGAATATGAACCATTATTTTAAAACTTATTTCCCGCACTATTATTTCGAACTCAAATTGTACAACCATTAATCTACCAATAGAATATTTTTCAAATAATCTAATCTAGCAAAGATGATTTTTCGGTTTCACGATTTTGGTTTGAGGAATTCTAATTTCATTTTTCGTGAATCAAGAAAAGCAAAAATGAATATATAGTGATAATTTTAGTTTCATGGAGTCGATTACTTACGTCGGAGAAAATACATTTGCCCACTCCTAGAAGATGTAGTTGCTTGCCGGAAATATTTGTATAATGACTGAATGAGAATTGAGAAGTGAGTTTCCGTTGAAAGTTGAAACTAGAATAGGTACAAACTTTGGAAATTTCTTTTTCTTGGGTTTTACGTTAGCTAAACGACGTCGTTTTACTTAGGGTTTTGGAGAAAAAAATAAATCTAGGCGGTGGGTACCGCCTAGCACCTAGGCTCCACCTAGGCGGCCACCTAGGGGATTTTTAGAACACTTGGTAGAAATCATAATAAGAAGAATGGGAATAACAATAACAATAACTCGGTAGAAAGAAAGCAAAAGCAGAGGAGGTATAAGTCTGACCCGGAATAACATGAAGATTTATAATCAGTAGTGAGCATGGTCATTACATCAAAGAGTGTACTAAACCCGGAATAACCAGAATAATTATCAAAACAATAACCGAATAACATGAACCAAACCAATGACTCTATGAACTTGATTTGCCGCAATGACCATATGGGAGATGTGTTTATGGTGCATGAACCGTATGATTATGTTATATGCTTTATGTAAGAATGAATGGCTTATTGACTCTGCATGCACATTCCATATGGCATCTCATTAAACATCTTTTCCACTTTTGCTTCGTGAAAAATGGATATGTTGCAATGGCAAATGATAAAAAGTGTCAAGTATTTGGTGTTGATATTGTGTGTTTAAAACTTGACACGGGTTATGTTTTGACTCTCAATGATGTGAGACATCTTTGCAAATTTGTCTAATAACTTGATCTCTTGTGTTATGCTTGAACATGATGGATATGAGGAAATATTGGGTAAAGGTGTAATGAAACTTATGAAACATTCCCATGTAATTACTAAAGATGAAAATAAAATGAACTTGTATGTTTGTTGTCTTTGAGTCTAGTCCCCGTATGCAAAATTCTGTGAATAATGTGACCAATGTGAACTCTGTGAATGATAAAACTGAACTTTGGCATAAAAGGCTACCTCACATTAGGTCTAAGGTCTTGGGATTTTGCATAAAGAAGGCTATTTTGGTAATGATAAACTTACTTCAATGCCTTTATGTGATTCTTATGTGTATGGAAAACAACAAAAAGTTAGCTTTCCCGCTTCCCCATACCCCAAATGAACTTCATGCATTTTTTAATGAATACTTACATGCGATGTTTGGGGTCTCATTAATGTTCCCACTCATGGTGGAAACATGTATTTTCTGTCTGTGATAGACGATTTCTCAAGAAATGTGTTTGTATTTCTTTTGAAAAACAAGTCGATGTCTTTGAGAAACTTCAAAACTGGAAAATCTTGATAGAAAATCAAATTGGTAAAAAATTAAGTATCTTAGAACCGATAATGGGTTGAAATTTTTTAACCAACTCATTGATCAACTATGTGTTGATTCTCACGATTGTAAGGTACAAATCGAGTGTCTTACACCCCTTTGCAAAATGAAGTTGTTGTTGACAGGATGAACAAACTCTTTTGGAAAGGATGAGAAGTATGTCTAATACATCCTGGTCTTTCCAAAAAGTTAAGGGGTGAGGCTTAGCGGCCTATGTGATAAATAGATTCCCATGTATACCATTAAGGGGGAAATATCCGAATTTGTATGATCCGGAAAACTGTGGATTTTTCAAATTTAAAATTTTTTGGTTGTTCACTTTTGTGCATAAAAACTTGATAAACTTGATCCCAGGTCCATAAAATGTGTTTTTTATATCCTCATAGGGTTAAAGGGTATAAAATTTGGTCTAAATCTGTAAATGGTTTCAAAGTGATAATTAGTAGGGATGTTGTTTTCAATGAAAATGAATTCCCTTGCCTTGAAGTTTCTAAATCCGTTTCTGAAACTCAAAACCTCATTGTACCTAATAAGGTGGAGCTTTCTAACTTACCTTCTAGTTCAGTGAATGATGGTTCTAATATATTAATGATGAGCATGATCCTGTGAATGCTGATAATGTGCATAATGATATTGAGAATGTGAATGATGACTTGCATGATAATGAGCATGATGATGTCCCTCTAGTTGACACTGAACAAGTTGACGAACATGCTAATAATAATGATTTGAATGATGATGTGTTAACTAAATAGAACTAGAAGAAATGTTAGTCGAACCAGTCTCAAGTCATTTGAGGGCTTCGTGATCAAATCCAAGAAGCTTGAGAAAATGAGTCAAGTAGCAAGCAACTGCCTGTGAAGAAGTTCGAGTCAGGACAAGAAGCCACCGTGTGACCAAGGCATCTCGGATCGAGTCCAAGGAGCAAGTCACCGCGTGATCAAGACTTGTCTCTGGATCGATAACCACTTTGTGAACTGATCATTACTTAGTGAATTCCTCCGGGAGTTGGAGAAGAGAGGAGTAGAAGAATAAACCCATCTCCGAACCTCTATAAAATTTACTTGTGTCATTTACATTTCAAAGATATTTACATTTCTACACATTTATTTTATATCTCACGATAATTTGCTATCCAACCGATAAATAACTAAGTGTTAAAATCAAGTGTTAAAACAAAGCTAAATCAAATTCAAGGGTGTTAAGTCTTCCAATAAAAACTCATCACAACCAAGTTAAGGTTTAGATCAACAATTGAGTTATTCTATCAACAAAATCTATCGAGTCCGCTGAGTGGCTAACTCTGGCGATTAACTAACTTAGTTGTCCCTCAAGGACATAGCTGTAATTAACTCTATAATATTTTAAAAAAGGACTAAAATTGAAAAGTTGGTAAGGTTTATTCAACCCCCTCTAAACCTTACTCACACACCTTGGGACCTACAACCACCAAGTTAAAGGAAGATGTTGATAGAACAAGAGATTTAATGAAGAATCATAAAAAAGAGTGGGAAAAGAATGGTTGTTCCATAATGACCGATGCTTGGACCGACAAGAAAAGGAGGAGCATCATGAACTTGTGTGTGAATTGTAGGGTTGGAACTACTTTTCTTTCTTCAAAAGAGTCTTCGATGTATCACACACAAGTCCGTTAATAATTGAATATGTGGATAAATGCATTAAGCAAGTTGGGCCTGAAAAAGTTGTGCAAGTGGTCACAGATAATGCTTCAAATAATATGGGAGTTGCAAACTTGATGAAACAGAGGAGGCCAAATATTTTTGGACATCATGTGCCACTCACACCATTAATCTCATACTTGAAAGTATTGCCAAGCTACCAGGTTTAAGAAGGTTATTGATCAAGCCAAGATTTTTACCATCTTTATATATTCGCATCACAAGTCTTTGGCCTTAATGCGATCATTTACAAAGAAAAGGGTCATAGTGAGACCGAGGGTTACTAGATTCGCGTCATCTTTCCTTACTTTGCAAAGTTTGATGGAAAAGAAAGCACAATTGAGAACAATGTTTACTAGCAATGAATGGGAAGAATGTAAATGGTCTAAAACCACAAAAGGCGAGTTGGCTTTCTCTCTTGTGATGAGTATGAGCTTTTGGAATGGAGTGACACTGTGCTTAAAAGTTTTTGCACCACTTGGTGAAGGTGCTTGAATGGTTGACTGGAGATAGAAAGCCATCTATGAGCTTTTCATATGGAGAACTTTTGCACGCAAAAATCTCAATTAAGGAGGCTCTAAATAATTTGGAGAAAAATTATCAACCTATTTTGGATATTATTGATGCAAGAATGAAAAATAGGTTGGATACTTCATTGCACTTGACGGCCTACTTTCTAAATCATATTACCATTACCATGATCCAACCATTCAATTGGATCAAACTATTATGGATGGGGTTTTCAAATTGTGTTGAAGTTTTTTATCATGAAGACTATGAGAAGCAAGAACAAACTATCAATAATGAGTTGCATAAATATCAATATAAGGAGGGATCTTTTGGAAGACAACTAGCAATTTCGGATGTCAACACAATGACGATAAGTTTGATCCAGGTAGTTAAGTTTAGACAATGTTTTGACTTTATTCTCATTACTTTTTTCCCGTAATAATGTAAAATAAAAAGTAACATTTTTTGTAGCAAATTGGTGGTTAATTTATGGGATGTATACACCTAACTTGCAAAGATTAGCAAAACGTATTCTCTCATTGACTACTAGTTCATCGGATGCGAAAGAAACGGAGCACTTTTGAAGGGGTTAGTACTTACAAGTTTGCTTACTTGATTGAATTATTTTATAATATTATTGAATTTTTAAGTTTTAATAAATTAAATTTGGTTCTTATTTTTTTGCAGATACATACGAAGAAAAGAAATAGACTAGATGTGAACCGCCTAAACATCTAGTCTTTGTACAATTTAATGCAAAGTTGATGAACAAACAAAAAAGAGAAAAGGAAAGAAATGTTGATGTGCTAATAGCACCTGATGCTATTAATGCACAAGGATGGATAGTGGATGTGGATGATGAAGAAGATGTTGAGCTTGAGCCCCATATAGAAGCCGTTTAAGTATCTAGTCCTAAAGTGAGAGAGCTTCATGAAGATGATTTTGAATCGATTCGATGGAGAAATAACTAATGATGTTGAGTTTGTGTCGATCATGAACAAGTGATGGAAGAATATGGAGAGGAGGAACTAGATACAAATTTATATGTTTGAGGACAACTAATTGATGAACTATGATTTGTTAGCTAATGTGTAATGAAGTATCGATCCATGGCTGATTTATTTGTAAATGACATTTTGTTGCTTTGTAGTTTTCACATATGCGGATGTACTTGATGATGATTTATGATGCCATGTTGGTTTGAATCAATGTATGAATCAATGGGATATTTTTATGATTTTTTAATTTTACTAGATTAATGTTGTTGATTTACTTTAGACGTCATATTCTCGACTTTGCAGCTTTGTATTACATGAAATTTATATGAAATATCATATAAGGTCCCGCCTGCCCTCGCCTAGGCCCTCTGCGCTAGGCCCCCGCCCGCCCGACTAGCGCTAGCGCTTTTAGAACACTCGATTTCTACCCCTAATATGCATCACTTTCCCTAACACCTATTCATTCCCTTAGAGATTTTAAGGTCAAGTTCCCTACTCCTAACGCCATTAATCACGATTAATAAGGTTATGGAATCTCAACCATACTTAATGGCGGACTTAACATCGGATATGTATCGGAATAGCATTCAAAGAAAACAATAGGAGTATAATCATCAATGTATTTATCATTAGTAAGCTTGATATATATCTTGTATTAATATTGGTAAAAACATCCAGGTTCTCATCCATATCCTTTGCAAATCAAGTTTAAATCTAAAAAACTTCTCAAGTAGAAAGAGTTCGGAAGGTATGAAGTTTCAGTAAACAATTCTTCCAATTTATTCCACAGATCTTTAGCACTTGACAACTTGCCAACTTTTCTTAAAACAGAATCAGAGAGATTTAGGATAATGGATGATTAAGCAAATTCATCGAGTTTCAGATTTGATTTACTGCAGTATCTTTATCAGTAAACTTTTGATCAATAGCTTTAAAACATTTCTACTGAATCAAAATGTCTTTCATTTTCTGTTGCCATATTGAAAAATCAGTTTCCATTAAAGGGTTCCATTTGATATCATTTGATTTACAAGAGAAGTAACTCTTGTAAAATATTCCGAGACTTTTTCGTAGTCTCTCATCTCTAACTTCTCCAATTCAGCCCGTAGAGATTGTAAGCGGATTTTCTTCACTTGATCTTGGCGACTCGGATATGTCATCTCAAGAATTTTCCATGCTTCTTGGGCACTTTTCTCCTTGGAGATCCTTTCATAAATCGAAATTTCAATTGCTTGACTAATTTGAAAAAAGTGCTTTTGTATCTTTTTTCTTCTTGCTCTTCAAGATATTTTTTTGTGCTTCAGCCAATTGAGTTTCGTCCTCGAGTACATTTACATTCTTCAACACCACTCCATATGTCTTGAGATTCAAGACATAACTTCATTAGATTACTCCAATAATCGAATTTTTCTCCATTGAAACGAGGCACAAGTGAAGCAAGATTGTTGTTGGCCATTTTTCTCTTTCCTTTTTCTTTTATATGGCTCTAGATACCAATTTAAAGACAAAATAACTTTTTGTAATCTGAAAATTTCATTCAACTTGATTGTCATACTAAATCCTCCAACATATATGGTATCCTATTGATACATATGAATTAAGCATAGGAAACACCAACTATTGAATTGACACTACAAAACACAAGATGACTCTTTCAACAACTTAGACTCTTTAAACTACTTATTCAAACTTAGGAAATATAATTCAAACTTTAAAACACTAAAAGACTCTTAAAATAATAAAGGACATTTGACCAAAATAATTATTCTTCAATATTTATCCAACATGGACCATACATTGTAGATGCTCTTATAGTTAATGCCTAACAGTAGACCCAACCAAGGATAAATATAAATAACAATTAATTTCTCAAAATCAAACTCCGTACACATGTGCACTACACGTGCATTAATTATTAAATCGGGATAAATAAACCATACAAGTGCATACATATTGTGAAGGAATTAATCACCTTCTTATACATGCTATAATTTATTTGTTTTTCATCAAAAATCGAACTTAATTCAAGAAACAATTAACTTGTCACAATCAAAGTCAGCCATAGTCACAAGAGCCCCCATAGTGTACTTAGACAAAAACTTCTTCTTCAAAAAGCTCATAACTTTACCATCACTCTCTTGTATGAGACCAACCACATATGATGTTGTGATTAGGTTAAAACTTCTCCATCTCCTATCTTTCTCATACTTCTTTAGACCTCGTTCCATTTTTACATAATCCTCCTCATCTTTCTCATTACCAGTTAACAAAGATTCCGCAAGACATCTTGCGAGAACGATACTGTCTTCTAATGCTGAAGATCCTCCTTGACCTATGTCTGGTGTCATAGGATGTAGGGCGTCACCGGCAACACAAACGTTGTTTTTGACGATGTTTTTGCGCAAAATGTCCCAAGGCGAGTCTCAATTTTAGAGGAGCACATGAGATGCAATCTAGTGTAGTTCTCTCCACCATATCTAGTATGTGTTCTGGTGCATTGCTGATGTTGCTTAACACAAATTGCTTTATTTTCGGGGGATTGTGTTCATTATCATCATCTGTGGCAAACAAAAAGAAATTTATCTTTACTTTTAGGAATAGTACAAAATATTTTTTCTTTAATTTCCTTCAAACAAAGTTATAATACGAGGTCTAATAAGAACTTCATTGACCATGATGTCCAAATTCTATTTTTAAACCACCCGGCCGTTACTTTTTGGATGCATATTGGGTAAATCCTAAGGCACTTTAATTAAAGCAATATTATGCAAATCATGTTATCTAGGTTAATAGCACCAAGTAAGTCCAAAGCAGACAGGTAAAGATGGCAAAATTGGCCCTTACCAACCAATCGGATATAAGACTATGTTATGCTTTATTTTTAGAGACCCAAAAGAGACTAGGTCTACTATTAGTTAAGCCCTAGTAGGACACGTGTTGGGCTGGTTGGAACACATGAAATGCGGCTTGGTGAAATTTCGGACCGACCCAATTCTATGAATTTGCCCGTTGGGATCAATTTGGTCCTGACTAACCGATCCATGGCCAACCACCATTTTCCCCGTGACAAGCTCTAAGGGGTAATCAAAGGAATAAGGTGTTTTTTTAAAATCAAAACTAGTCATGATATTTAGTATAATTATAAAAAAAAAAAAAAAAAATCCAATTATCTTTTATAATTACAAACAACCTCTTAAGGTTTGAATACACTCTTCAATAGATGTTGTAAAGTAGAACCAAATTTCAAAGATGTATATCTAGTTTTTAAGATAGGGTTTATCTGTAATCAAATTAAATTTGAGAGTATATTTTGGAATTAACCCATATATGGAATTAACCCTAATAATGTGAGACATAAATCGATTGTTAATCTGTGTATAATGTGTATTAGTGCGCAATTTAAATCATAGAAAATGCTAATGGCTTACAATTGAAGAGTGATGGATTGAAAGTGCAAAACCAGTACAAGCTCTTGTCACTACAGGGCATAAACCCGCAACGTAAACCTGCACCAAAGTAGGCATGGAACTTGGGCTCAAAGCCATGGCCATTTGGGTAGACAACAAACCCTCTAATTGCTGATCTCCCAGCACTAACTGGATTCTCCAGCCCCAACCATTTTGCCACCATGGAATTCACTCCATCACATCCAATCACCACCTTGGGTTATTAGGATTAAAAGAGATGTACTTGTTAATTCAAAGACTTGATCACAAATGGCTTGTGACAGAAGCGAAAGTAGTCGAGAATCAAAAGTTTGTTGTATTCGCAATGGCAAAATTGCAAAATTGGTCATGTAACTATGGGACAGTAGCAAAAAGTCCTATAAATATCAAATTTTGCATATAAGTTCCATAACCATATAAAACTCTCGACTTTGGTCCTTTAAAATGCACGTTTGGCACAATAGTCTTGTAAATATATAAATATTTCAAATTTGACATTAATTTCATTGGATTTCAATCATGTAGTGGCACATGTAGTTCCCAAATTTTCGGTGAAGTTATGACTAAAACTGAGGTTTGCATACAATTGCGCGATGCAGAACTATTTTGCAAAAACCACGCATTTTGCGGGACCAAAATTGAGATATGTTTATATAGTACTATTTTGCAAAAACGTGATTTTTGTAGGACCTTTTGCTGTTGTCCTATAGTTCTATGACTAATGTGGAATTTTACGTATTTGCAAATTTAAACTAAAAGTTAATAGTGTTTGGTGATTAAGTTGTAAAAGTATTTAATTTGTGTATGAATAAACCAAAAGCAGAATCAACTAGGCATGAAAAATGTCATATTAATTTGTTGCGAATGTACCTTAGCTCTGAAAACTGAACCATCTGAAAGGTGCACCAATTTGAAGATCCCTGATTCCTCAATTGAAACGATCTTAGAAGAATATCTGATGGCTCCTTGTGGCAATTCTCTCTCTAAAGTTTCTAATAAGTCTTTTCTTCTCAAACAACGGCTTTCAAACTTTTCACTACACATCAAGTCATGTTGATAAATTAACTTTTTTAGACCTTTTGAAATACATATTTTTCTAACATTATTACTGATCTTAGACGTACGACAGAAATAAATATATGTACTTCATCTTATATTATACGTTTATATGGCACCTAAATTTGGTTGTCTCATTTCTTTTTTTTCTTTTTTTTTTGGGATTATCCGTTTTTGGTTATTTACCCTTTCCTATTTTTATAACTTTTTGGCGAGCCAAGATCAGCCATTGATTTTGTTTCCCAATATGGTAAACCAAGGGCGGAGCCAGGAATAAAATGGGGTGAGCCGATATACGAAAACGGAATGGACCGATACACGAAAATCATATAAATTATAATTAATTTTTTAAAAAAAAAAATCTAGTGTTAAAAGAATTAGTTTAAAAAATTTGTTGGGGGTGCCCCCTCCGCCCTTGTGGTAAACAATATGTTGATTATCATGATTTGTATTATTCAACGGTGTCACATGATGTTTTTCGTACCACTAGCTTATAATTAAAATGTTATTGATCACAATTTATAAGGGTGTTGACGATGGTTCCAACTTTGTATCTTTGAAATTTATCCCCTCTCATTCAACCACTACTCCCAACTTATTAAAAAAATATGATGTAAATTGTAAAATATTGAACTAACTTGGAATATCCCCCAACCCCCTTCCCTTTTTCTTTGCTGATATTCTAATAGCGCGACAATTTTTTTTTTTTGTCTCATATGGTTCAATAAAATTGCTGGTAAAAATCGTAATCCAAGTGGAATAAGCACTAAATATCGTAATCCAACCGTGTGGCGGGGTTCTAATTAATGCATGAACCATTTCAGTGCAATTTCCGTTGGAGTCCTATTAGAAGTCTAATTCTTTATTAGGCATATAGGAAAGTATTTACTGTCATACGATTTTTTTAGTACCATACAAAATTATATTTAATTGTGACTTATAATACAGTTATTTTAGTCATTACCAAAAAATAAAAAAAAATCAAAATAGCTCAAATTAAATTAACCATACTTTTATATTATTATTATTATAATTATTATTATTATTATTATATACTGTATTGTATTCAAACGTAGATACGGATAATTTTGCCCATTGCACCAGCAAACAGAAACGAGGACATGAATCCAACACTAGTGAATTAAACTCGTAATTGTAATCAATTATGAAAATGAACAACGCCAACTTACGGTTTAAGATCTGCCTCAGGAGCTTTCACTGAACTAGGCAGACTTGAATTCCAGGAACTGACTTGGAAACTAATGTAAAATATTCAACAACAACCATGAAAACAATTACTTGCATGCACAACCAACGAGGCTAGCAAGCAATATTAGAATTTGTATGGGTGACAATTTATTGCAAGTCGCGAAACACGACATGAATGTAACACATTATAAGCGGGTTGCGCTTGAGACATGGAGTTCGGATAAAAATCGGGTCCATTCGAATAATAATCGCGACAATGTTAGACCGACTCAAAATGACACATTTAACCGTTTGTAAATATTTTAAGTGTGAACCCAAAATTGTAAAAATGCCTAACAATAATGTACTCCTACTCTACGACCACAAACCCCACAAAAATTAAACCATAAAATGGGTTATTCATGTTTTAAAATAGGGATAGTTACAAAAAAAGAAAAAAAATCCAGAGATGTTTCAACATTGCAAAATGTCATTCAGCTTTGATTATATCTTAAATTTAAGGGTAACTGCAATATTTCTATAAATATCAAGGGGTGTTTTTGAAATATTTTTCATTTATGAAGAGAAAAGTGTAAGTTAAAATCAAACTTGAAAGGGCTTTTCGTAATTTTCAATACCTTGGGATCTTTTTTTTTTTTTTTTGTAACTAGCCCCAACCTCAAAACTTTTTTTTTTTGTGTAATTATGTGTCATGTTTGGATTACCCTTGCTTAAACATATTGTGTTCAGGTGGACTAATCTGATATGAATAATTAAATTAGTCGTATTCGGCGTGTTTGATGTGATTATAGTGTCAAACCCACCCACAAACACAAACACAATCCGCATTGCCACCTGGCCCACCCCTGAGAACTTGATGTCATACCCTTGAATTTGGAGAGATTTCTCTCTAAGGATGGCTCCCACGCCAACAGCATCAAGGGCCCTCCAAGCATTGGTCCACATAGTAAGCGCGAATCCAGTATTTCTTAAACTCTCCGACCATTCCAAAACCAGACTCCGAATGCCCAACCTACATACATATATATAACAATGGTTGAAATATGTCAATTGTTTGTTGTCTAATATTAATTTATTAGAAGAAGAGAATTTTATTTATAACTCAAGTGAGTTACTGCTTCTATCACCAATTAGTTTTAAGATGGAACCTCACTTGGTGAGTTTGAGCTCTCCTTCTTATTGGGTATGTACGCTTCATGTTGTGGGTTGTACAAAGTCCCCCAAATTTGACAACAATGTTTTATAATCTATTCGATGAACAAATTAGTATTGCTATATGTTCACATCGGTTTTGCTATCAGCTTATAGTTCAATCGGTCGGACCCATGAACAAATAAGTCTTGCTATATATTCACATCGGTTTTGCTATAAGCTCATAGTTCAATATGTCGAACCAGCTTAACTGTTGGTCCAACCGATCTAATAAATATTATTATTTTTTGTTATATTTAAAAAGAAATAAAGATTATATAAATAACCAACTAAAAAATATTCAACATATCCCAAAATTCAAATAATTACCTAGATGCAACTAAATATTAAAAATACCATAAAATTTTAAAAACATAAATAAATAGAACCTGGTTTTGACGAGTTATTGTTAATCCGATTTAGAGTGGTTCAACCACAAAAGACGGTTTTTAGAGGATAATAGGACCAATCCAACGACCTGATCCAGTTTTTAACACGTGGTTACATAGGACTCTTATATTTCCTCACAATCAGATTTTCTATTTCACTTTCATATTTTACTTTGTATTCCATCATTCGGATGAATAACGTGTTTTCATTAATCTAACAAAGTGGAACAGGAAAATGAAATAAAAATATTGAACCTATATTTCTTGGGTTAACCTCACACATACCTGTGAAGTCCCAAAGCCGTAGAGAGGCCAGCTATGCCAGCACCCACTATCACAATATCTTCATTGATTGCGGACTCCATTTCAAAATTTTGTTGCAGAAAAGGAAAAGGTGAGAGTTAAAGATGGAATTAATTATGGGAGAGGAATGGGGAAGAAAAAGAAGTACTGGCTTGATTTTATAGTTGAGAGGGACGTCTATTTTAAATGATCACAAAAGCAAGTTTATGGTTTTGACTTAAACTATATTTATAATTAAAAATTGAATTTCTTAATAAACAATTTAAAAACTTCAAATATCATAATAGATAATTTCATTTAAAAAAATACCAAAATTATTTATTTATTACAATAATCTATAAAATTAATGTCAATTAATTCATTATAATTAATATTTGATTTATTAATGTCTATAATTTAGTTGAACTGGTAATAGTTATATTTAGAATAAAAGTATAATTTCCTTTTTTATAATTATTAATAGTTCAACTAATTAATTGATACTAAAAAATGAAAAAAATAAAAATAATTAATGAGACTAACTTGATAACCAGTTACGAAACCAGGAATTCCGGGTAGGGGCCCACTAATATTATAAAAAGAGTTCGTCGAATTTTTTGTCACTTTTCTACAATAAAAATAGTGTTAACCATTTCCACTTTTGAGTTCAACTTTCCACTTTATCTTTTTTTCTTCATTTCTAGGGACCGGTTCATGACTCAGTACCAAAAAATATATCGCATCAATTTTTTGAAATATAATCAAGTACCTTATCAGAGAATACAAGAAGGTTATGACCGTGTCAAAATGGCTAAAAAACATGTTTCAAAAATATGACTATTTTTCATTTCTCAAAACATAAGTGGACAATTTGTCCATTACCACATATAAATATGAAAAACCATACGTCACATTTAAAATAAGTTGAAATTTTGATTAAGTCAATGTATTAATTCAATCACATTTTAATATTCAAAAATAAATAACAAAATACAATTACATCGATATAGCAAAAGAGACAAATAGAGACACAAGAGAATTAAAGTTTATGTCGATGTTTATAAAATGTGCAAAATTTAAAAAAAGAGAAAAAATGACTAAGACTCGTATTTTTCAAGATTTACAAATAAAAACAGAAAAGAAGAATGCACGATAATTGAAAACTTATTTTTCTCATTTTTCTAATTTTCTATTTATTATAAAATTATAAATAAAATAACCAAAATACCCCTATTTTTTTTCAAAATTTGAGGGGGGCACTTGGCCCCTAGATGGCTTAGTCTGTGTTGATAACTATTAAATAGTTTTTGGTTTATTTAAGTCAAGACTCTGTTTCTAATGATATTTCATTTATCATCAGATTTTGCACTCAAATGATATTTATTTATTATTCAAGACTCTTATATATTATGGTATATTGCAATTGCACTAATATAATATTTTATAATGATATCCACACTCTTATGATATACACTGCATGCAGAAATGGAAGTAATCATTGGCCCTTGAATGAAATCTCATTTTCAGTTTCAGCAGAAAATTGGAGTACTGTTTTATTGTACAGATTAATTTTGTCAATGCAAAAACGGCATTTTGCAGGCCGCTTTCAGCTTGGAATAATAAAGAAAAAGATGGACGAAAAAGGCCCTCTCAAGGCCGGTTTTGACTACAAAAGTTGAAAAAGGAAAAAGGGAATATGGTGAAAACGGCTTTGTGAGGCCGATTTCATTAAAAAAATAAAGTCCGTGAGGGTCAATTTCATTTGAAACGGCTTTTCCAACGCCGTTTTGGCACAAATTATCATTTATCAAGATGGTTTTTATTTTAATATTTTTGTAAAAGTCTCTAAAATTAACAACAATGTGTGAAAGCCCCCCGTGTTGTCTCTATCCAATGTAATTGTATGCAGACTAATTGGTAGGGGTGAAAATTTGAGTTATCAGGTCAGATTCTTGTTTATTTTCGGGTTATGTTTAAAATACATGGAATGTTAATTAAAATATAAAATAACTACGTAGTAGACATGTTGAAATATAATATATATTTAGTTTCCTTATTTAAGTGTAATCCTTTTATGGTTAGGATTTTAGTCCTTTTAGGGTTAGGTTTTCTATTTGCCTATATAAGGCTCTCATTTGTTTCTTTTGTAATTCAATTTTGATTTTGCAAAATAAGAATACAAGTATTTTATGGCTTCTTTGATTTCAACATGGTATCAAGAGCCAAATTTTTAATCTTTGCCACAGCTTTCGCGGATCGAACATGTTGAAAAAAAAAATTGTCCATTTTTCTTTCTGGCTCATTTCTTGGTTCCATTTTGTTTTGTTATCGCTAGTTTTGGGTTCCGATTTGGTTAGTTTTTATTTGTTTTTGGGGTTACATTTTGGGGATCTTTTCTGTTCATCATGGTTATTCGTAAGGATGACTCTCTTCAGGCAATTAGCGTGCAATTGGATGGGAAAAACTATTTGTATTGGAGTTATGTAATGAAAAAAATTTGCAAGGTAAATCTATGTGGGGTTATGTTAATGGGAAAAAGGTTAAACCTACGAAACCAGATTCGGATGGTGCAGATCCGCTGGAGGCTTGGGAAGCGGATAATTTGAAGATTATTACTTGGATTAATAATTCGGTTTCGCAATCAATAGGGGCTCAGTTGGCGAAGTATGAGACTGCGAAGGAAGTTTGGGACCATCTGGCATGGTTGTATACAAAATCCAACTTTGTCAAACAGTATCAATTGGAGGCTGATATTCGCGCTTTGAAACAGAAGGATATGAGTATTAAGGAGTTTTATTCCGCTATGTCAGATTTGTGGGATCAACTGTCGCTTACTGGATCTGCTGATTTGCGAGCTTTTTCACCCTATATTACACGTCGAGGAGAATAACGATTGGTGCAATTTTTGATGGCTCTTCGTTCTGATTTTGAGGGGTTCGTGGTAGTATTTTGCATCAAAGCCCATTACCTTTTGTAGATTCAGTGGTCAATGAACTTTTAGCTGAAGAGATACGACTTCAGACTCACGCTGATAAGGGGATTGTTTCAACATCTACTGCGTCGATTTTTGCCCCACCACAAAAGCCGATTAATAATAATCCCAATCAGGTGAATTCGAGGACACCTTCTGATGAATGTGCATTTTGCCACCAAAAGAATCATTGGAAGGCTCAGTGTCCCCTGTTATTGAATAAAGATAAACTACAACAAAGAGATCCCAACAAAGAAGAAATGAGGTTCCAAAGAACAACGAGCTTCATGTCCTCCACAACAGCCACCAGCACCATCGCCATCCCAATGGCCTCTTAGACCACCTCCGCCGAGCAATGCAGTCGCCGAACCATCATTGGATCCGTATATATTTGAGCAGTTTCAAAAGTTCATTGCCTGACAACCCCATGTTATGTCTGCCTCGTCAAATATAGGTTTGCCTAATTCCAATTCTTCAGGTATGTCTCCACTATTGTGGATCATAGATTCTGGAGCTTCCCATCATATGTCACCTAGTATGTCGTCTTTTGTCTCTTTGTCTCCTAATCCGTCTCGTATCGGGCCTAATCGTGATGGTACTCCAATGGCATTAACAGGAATTTGTTCCATTGTCACACCTTGTTTTTCCATTCCTAATGTTTATTATGTTCCTAATGTCACCTTGAATCGTGTTTCAGTTGGCCAATTATGTGCGTCTAGTTATTTAGTCTCTTTTTCTTCTTCTACTTGTTCTATACAGGACCCTTAGTCTCAGAAGCTGATTGGGACAGGCCATAAGCAGGGGGGACTCTATATTTTGGATCATCTCAAAATACCGGAAGCTACAGCTTTTAGTGTGGAGTTGTCATCTTATCGTTTGAGTCGTTCATCTTCAAATTTCTACTTATGGCATTCTCGTTTAAGTCATGTGTCTGCTTCTCGTTTATAGTTTTTAGTTTCTACTGGTGTCTTGGGAGATTTGAAATCTCATGATATTTCGGATTGTAATGGTTGCAAACAGGCAAAATTTTCTACTTTACCTTTCAATAAAAGTGTTTATGTTACTCGTGCTCCTTTTGATCTTGTTCATTCTGATGTATGGGGACATTTCCCTGTCAATACAAAGGGTGGATCTCGATATTAAGTTTCGTTTATTAATGATTATACATATTATTGTTGGGTTTATTTTATGAAACAACGTTCTGATTTTTTCAACATCTTCTGCAACTTTCGAGCACTTGTGAAAACCCAACATTCAGCCACCATAAAGTGTTTTCGTTGTGACTTGGGTGGGGAATATTCTTCAATTCTTTTCTTACCTTACTTGCTTCGGATGGTACGATACGACAAACATCTTGTATGGATACCCCTGAGCAAAATGGTGTTGCAGAGAGAAAACATAGACATCTTGTAGAAACTGCCAGGTCTCTTTTGTTGTCTGCTAGTGTTCCTAGTGTTTTTTTTGGGGGAAACAGTTCTCACTGCTATCTATTTGATTAATAGAACTCCTACTTTGCATAATTCGGGTTTGACACCTTTTGAGAAGTTGTATGGGTATCCTCCTGATTATTTGTCTTTGCACGTTTTTGGTTCTACTTGCTTTGTACTTCGACCTCAAGTTGAACGTAGCGGTCTGCTTTATGCGTTTTTCTTGGTTATGGGGAAGGACTGAAAGATTATCATTGTTTTGATCCTATTAGCCAAAAATTATATATCTCGCATCATGTAGTGTTTCTTGAACATATTCCATTCTTTTCTATCCCAGCTGGCTCCCATAATGTATCCAGGTCCGACCTCATTCATATTGACCCTTTTCATGGTGACGAATCCACTACTAACGGTTCTGCAGGTTCTGGTACATTGATTTCTGATTCCGATGTGACTGATTCTCCTACTACTTATGATGTCCCTTCAACTTCTCCAACTGCGGCTCATGATGTTGCTCCTCGCCAATTCACATGTGTCCGTAAGTCTACTGAGTTACTAGATTTTGTTTACTCTTGTTATTCCAGTTCATTCATCTCTTTTTTGGCCTCTTTGCATCGTATTTCTGAGCCTTCATCCTATAGAGAGGCGATTCATGATCCACTTTGGCAGCATGCTATGGCTGAGGAACTTACTACTTTACATCATACTCATACTTGGGACTTGGTACCTTTACCACCGGGAAAACATGCAATTGAATGTCGTTACGTCTACAAAATCAAAACCAAATCTGATGGGTCTATTGAAAGATATAAAACCCAACTGGTTTCTAAGGGTTATACTCAGGAGTATGGGATCGATTATGAGGAGACATTTGCACCTGTTACAAAGATAACAACTATTCGTACCCTTCTTGCAGTCGCCTCGGTTCGTCGATGGAGTATATCTCGATGGATGTAAAGCATGCCTTTTTGAATGGTGATCTTGTTGACAAAGTGCACATACAGCCTCCTCCTGGTGTTGCCCATCAACCAGGTGAAGTTTGTAAGCTTCGTAAAGCTCTTTATGGCCTTAAGTAAGCCTCTATAGCGTGGTATGAAAAGTTTACTTGTGTTGTTACTTCTCTTGGTTTTCAACCAAGTCATCATAATTCAGCCTTGTTTGTTAAAAGTAGTACAACAGGTCGTATTTTACTTGCTTTATATGTTGATGATATGATTATTACTGGTGATGATCTTGATGGTATAGAAACTTGAAGTCTACGTTAGCTCGTTCTTTTGCTATGAAAGATTTGGGTCCGCTCCGTTATTTTCTTGGTATTGAGGTTGCCTCTTCCCCACAGGGTTATCTTTTGTCTCAATCAAAGTACATTACTGATATATTTGAGTGTGCATGTATTACTAATAACAAGATTGTTGATACTCCGCTTGAGACTAATGCTCGATATTCTCCCTCTGATGGTTCTCCCTTGTCGGATCCCAGTTTATATCGTATTGTTGTTGGCAGTTTAGTTTATCTCACAGTTACCCGTCCAGATATTGCACATGATGTTCATGTGGTTAGTCAATTTGTTACTTCTCCCTCTACAGTTCATTAGGCTGCTGTTCTACGTATTCTTAGATATCTTCGGGGAACTCAGTTTTAGAGTCTTTTACTACCGTCTAGTTCTTCTTTGGAGCTGCGTGCATACTCTGATGCTGATTGAGCATGTGATCTTATAGATCGCAAATCTATAACTGGTTTTTGTGTGTTCCTGAGTGACTCTCTCCTTTCTTGGAAGAGTAAGAAACAAGATGTGGTTTCTAGATCTTCCACAGAACCTGAGTATCGTGTCATGGCAACTACTACTTGTGAGATAGTTTGGTTACGTTGGTTGCTAGCAGATATCGGTGTTTCTCTTGATCGTCCCACTCCGCTGCATTGTGATAATAAGAGTGTTATACAGATTGTCCGCAATACAGTTTTTCATGAGAGGACTAAATATATTGAGATTGATTGCCATATTATTCGACATTATTATCAGACTGGTATCATCACATTGGCTTTTGTCTCTTCTTCTGTGCAGATTGTTGATATGTTTACCAAGGCACTTTCCTCTTCGCGTTTTCATTTCTTGTTTGACAAACTCTCAATGCTTATTGCGGTTGCATCATGAGTTTGAGGGGGAATGTTGAAATATAATATATATTTAGTTTCCTTATTTAAGTGTAATTCTTTTTTGGTTAGGATTTTAGTCCTTTTAGGGTTAGGTTTTCTATTTGCATATATAAGGCTCTCATTTGTTTCTTTTGTAATTCACTTTTGATTTGCATAATAAGAATACAAGTATTTTATGGCTTGTTTGATTTCAACAAGACAAATTGGTAACATCATGTCAGATTCGTGTTAGTCGTATTTGGGTTCGGATTTCCCTCAATAACTTCGGTCGAGTTCGTGTCGTATCAGAGATTGTCACCCCTAATAATTAGTCGTAAAACCCCTTTCCAATTTTTTATAGTTGATATCTAATGCCATAGTTGTGTAATTCAATCGGAAAAACAATTCATTTGCAAGAGTATACTGCATTATTTGTATGGTATTTCAATACACTGGGCGAATGTTATGTGTATGAGATAATGTCATTATTGTATGTGTGGTATTCATGTTTTAGTTGAAATATCATAGAAAACAGCAAGACTCTTGTCAGACGGTCTAACGGATCCAATCCGTTAGACGGATCCTCCACCCAACCTGTCTTGCCATATTGAATTTTTATATAAGTATCCCCAACCAAAAGAAAAAGAAACAGAAAGCAAATCATTCACTTCTTGTCACAACAAAAATTTCCTCACGCTTTGGCTCCGCTATTCAAAATTAGGCTCACTTTTCGGGCATGAATTTTCAACTTCGGGCTCGCTCAAAGAAACCACCACCTTGTATCTGTGGATTTTGCAGTAAAAAGATAATACAGGTTGTCTGCATGAGGTGATTGAGCGCCAGAGAAGCTAGAAAATGGAACATAAAAGGTAGTTTGGTTCTTTAGTGAGAAAAGGGTGTTGGAGTTTGATTTTGACAAAGTTTGGTGTAAGAGAACAATAGAGTGAAAGCACTTCTGCCATTGTTGAGTTTGAAAGATTCTAAGCTTTTGGAAAAAGTGAAATTTCTTGATTACTTTGAAGAACAAGCCCATTATCCTATCATTACGAGTCATTTGGAGTCAAGTTATCTACCTCAATTATTTTATGGGCACGTTTTGATTCTTTTATTTCTCATTTAGATGAAATGACTTGGATTTGAGATAATAATTCGGGGAAAAAAAATTTCAACTCCACTAAAATTATGAAAAAACAAGGAAAACCTAAGAAATGAACTATTAAAACTTTTTAGGAGAAAAATTAATACTTTTTAGAGGAACTATTAAAACTTTTTAGCCAAAAAACAAATACTTTTTAGGGAGCTACTAAATACTTTTCCGTAGCACTACTAATACTTTTTGAGGAAATTACGAAATGTTTTTAAGTGAGACAGTTAAGACTTTTGTGGCGAACTACTAATACTTTTCAGTCGGACTGTTAATATTTTTCGAGAAAACTACTAAATATTTTTCAGTATGACTGCTAATACTTTTCATTGGTACTGTTAATACCTTTCAGGGAACTACTAATACTTTTCAGTGGAACTAATAATACTTTTTCGGGAAAATAAAAATTTTTGGGAGATTATTAACTATCTTTTAGGGGAAAAAACTAATACTTTTCAGGGGAAATACAAATACATTTTCGGGGGAATACTAATACTTTTGAGGAAAAAAACAAATATGTTTCATGGTTGTTCGCCAAAAATATTTTCGATCATACAACTGCAAGTGTACAGTGTAGTTTATAGAATAATGGCAAGCAAGGATGTATTCCTCAAGGATTGATATTCTAAACACGTAGGCTATAAAAACATTGTATTTCAATTTTATTGAAGCGACCGAAAATCCAAGTTTTTAACTAAAAATCGAAAATAAAAAGAAAAAAAATAAATTTGCGAACCCCACAAGTATTTTCAACATCTCTAGGAGCAACCTTAGGCAAATAATCTCAACATGCTTCTTCAATATTAAATGCAAATAAAGTTTTAAAAACCAATTCATGCAATTCTATGGGTCCAATTCCTAAGTTAGTCTATTCCCCCTCTCAGGTGATAAATAAACAATTGATTAATAACAATTGTAGGTCTCCCGACTCGTTACAATTATTACTAACTCCCAAAAGATTTATGAATTGAATGACTCCCCACTAACAGGTGTAGGTCTCCTGACTCGTTACATCCGTTTATGTCTGAATCCGATTTCCGTCTTTGTTAGAACTCATCTCTCGAATTTTGCACTAACAAATATGACATGCAATTTATTCCCGGCAAATAAAGGCAATTACAAATAAGCACTCGAATTCATAAAATAGAAAGCATGAATTAATTAAGAAAATAAGTAACAATATTTAATACAAATCCACGATTTCGATTATGCCCCTAAGATCCGAAAAATATGTCAAACATTGATTACAAACTCATAGACAAATTCGAATCAACATTAAGACATCATTTAAGCACAGACAAGAGTTCTTAGATATAGAAAGAAAACTCCTTGTTGTTAGGATGGATTCTTCTTCCAAGCCCTCGAAGCTCTTGTGCTCCCGTAGATGCGAAAGGCCTGTGGTGTTCTTCGCGACCTAGCCTTTTGCTCTCAGAAGCTCTTCGATTCTTTCGTTCCTGTGTTATTTGATGTGTTTTCTCTGTATGAATTTATATATATTTCATGCAAGCTTTGGGTCCCTTTTATAAATGTTTGGATAGATCACTTGTTGAGTTGGAATGGGAACCAAACTCTGAAAAATGCGCTGAAACAAAGTCCCACACGGTCTGGCCATGTGGCACCACACGGCCGTGTGGTCCTGCCTTCAGCCCTTCCTCGCATGGGCGTGTGAGTCTACATGGGAAGCTGGTGCGATGGACACCCTTTTCCCACACGGTCCGGGCGTGTGGGCCTGCTCCGTCCTCTGTTTTTAATCCAACTTCACACAATTGTGTGATTTTCACACCGACACTTCCACACGGCCGTGTGAAACCACACGGTCCGGTCGTATGAAGTGTTTTTGTCCACTTTTTTCGTCGTTTTGATCTTCTCTTATCATTCGTCAATCTTAACCGGGTATTCCAACTGATATTTCTCCACTTTAAACTCCGTTTCCTATAAGAATTACAAGAATACGCAGTATCATGCCCTTTTAAGGAAACCAAGTAAAAACATAGTAAATATGCGTGCAAATACATCAATTATATATCATTTTAAGCCCCAAAATGTACATATATTTTGCACACATCAATGGTTATAAAAAAAATACTTTTCAACAAAATTATTACTACTTTTCAAGATGCTACCAATATTTTTTATAGAAAATATTAATACTTTTCATGGCCTTAGTGAAAATATTAAAAACCTAAAATAAATCATATATAGAGGCAACCAGAATAATAAACTACACAAAACCATCGAAATAAATGGGTAAAAATTATGAGTAGAAGCCACTGAAAGCAACCCAACAACCAACACTGACTTTTTTAAAATTCAAAGACCTCAAAAAAGAGAATGGAAAAAAATGGCCTAATACAGTATGAGGGCCCACCCTGAGTCCCATGCATATGTTGATGTCCGTTGGCCCTCTTTAAAAGTTGAAAAAGTTGATATTGCTGCCTATTTACTTTGATGAGTTGGGTCATGGGCTGCAGTACCTTCCTCCTCTCAGGGTCCTCAATGTGGCTAATTTTTTATTAGTTAGATTTGTGTTTGGATTGTCTGGCGGATTTTGACCCATCAAACGGTCTGGCAGGAGTTTCTGCACATAGAAACTAAGAGATCCCATATGCTTGTGAAGTGATTATTAATATATTGGCTTGAAAGAGTACTAATTAGTAATTCCTAGTCAATTTTCCACTTTAGATCCTTCGACATAGGACACACGATTAGAAACACAAACTATTATTAAAAGTAAACACAATTTAATAAACATTGGCACATTAGATGCCATCAAAGCCAAGAAGGAGATATTACAATTATAATCAAGCGTAATTGAGAAGAAAAATTGACAACATGACTATAAATCAGTCGTGCTGATAACCATTAATCAGCTTTTTATATATGTTGTTTGTTCGCTACTTGCACTAGATGAGTCCTCATGTGATTTTGTTAAATGGGTCATCTCGGGCCGACCGATGTTGACCCCGTGCGATACATGAACTATTTTAATAACACTTTCGTCGATTCGATCTCTCTGTAAAATAAATTATATCAACACAATGTAGAAATATTAAAAATCAACAATTAAAATAATCTAAATCATACCTCAATATATGCATTCAAGGCTTTATATTTGATTTTTATCACTTTACGCAGGTTTATCATACATTCTCACAAGTCGAAGTTTTACGACCCATTGGGTCTTGCTCATACTTAGATCATAGATTAGTGTACTCATAGGTGTCAGTGATCTATTATGAATTTTCTGTATGATGGAACAATCTTTTTTTTTTTTTTTGCATTTTCGTTTAAATGTGTAAATACTAATGAACTGATTGTACATATATATAGAAAGTCTAGAAGATAATATTTATTAAACTCTACCTTTAATATGAATATACGAATGTTAATAAAATAATGTATGTTTTAATTACATGTGTCATAATTATTTTTATTGCATTGCAATAAATGTGATTTTTTTTAATTGTAAATTTGACTATCAATTTTGCAATACATGAATATTTATAATATTACATAATCGAATTAAAATGGAAGTCTTTATGATATATCTCAATAAATTGATTTTTTTTTTATTTTTTGTAAAATTAATGCCAATTATACATATATATATACATATACACACACATTACTTGGCCAACAATTAAAGTCGATTTACTTCTTATTGATTATCTGAATAAGGTAGACAATTTATATTGATTGAGTTTAAAATTGAAAGTCAACTGTGTTTCCAAATCCTAGGGAAATTTGTTATTAATCGTATGATTCTTATTGATATAATATTTATTACGAAATAGAATTTCCTAAACTCGATTAGTATCTTACCAAAGTTGACGGAAATAAAAATCCATAATATTATTATAGTTATTACAATTTTTAGAAAGTTGTCATACAATTTTCTTTTATAAGTACATTAACAATCATTTTTAGAAGGTGCTTTTAGGCGGGAAAATATAAATGGAAACAAGTTGCTTTATATATATATATATATATATTGTTAGATAAATGTTTTTATCATGATTTTGATGATTATGTTCGATTCTGTTCAAATTCGTTTTTAAACCAAAACTATGTCCCTAAATGTTGTCTAAATACTTCCGATCAACTTAAAATGTTTTTACTATTTTTCGGAGTATTTCTTGAAGTTTATTTTCAATAAAACATTGGACAACACATTTGTTTCAGGCTCGACCGGTCGCCCTATAGGGCAACCCGTACTGAGTTGAGCCGAAAAAAAAAAAAATGGGACGTAAGAAAAACAGGGCGGGTGACGGTCGACCAGGTGGGCGACGGTGCGGTCGACCGGTCGGCCGGCGGGCGACCAGACGTCAAGTTGGATTTTTGTTCCGACTTCTCTGTTTAAATAAAATCGTCAAGGGCAACCGTCACGACTAAGATGCGATCGGTCGCACCTCCCTTCGACCGTCCCCTGTGTAAAAATTCGCAGAATTCAATTTCAATCCTATCTCTCAAGCGACCGGTCGAACCCCATGTTTATCAAAGAAACTATCCGTTGCGTTTTTCGGACAACTTTTCCCTATTTTGTGGGATTGATTTCTAACAGCTATATTGATCATTTTAAATGGTTTCTTTTGCAGAAATCACTCCCCAGAGGAGCCAATGTCTGGAAATGAAAGCCAAGTCCTCTCCTATAAATAGAGGCTTCATTCAAGCAACAAGATACAACACTTACTACAAGCAAAAAAAGAGCATTCAAAGCAAACACTTCTATATCTTGTTGTATTAGCTAAGCACTTTCACTTGCACTTATTTGAGGTCTAGGCTTTCAATTCTTGATTACACTTGTACTCATATTGTATCAATCTTTATTGAGTTGTAATCTTGATTTTGGTCATCATTCAACACAAGACATCCTTGTGAGTATTCTTGTGGTAAGAATACACTTGGGTGATCTAGGTGATAGGTGTTTGAAGGTTGTGGTAATCTTCAAAGGTGTCGTAAGAGGGTTGTGGTAATCCTCAAGGTGTTGTAAGAGGATTGTGGTAATCCTCAAGGTGGTGAAAGAGGGTTGTGGTAATCCTCAAGGTGTTGTATTAATTTTTGGTAAATTAATAAAATCTTTTTTTCTTTTTAAAATCCATCCCGGAGATACTGGGGTGGTAGAGGATTAGGCCCTAGGTGGGTTGAACCTCTTTAAATCAACGAGTGTTGTTTATTTTCCGCATCTACATTCTTGTTATTTACTCGTTGTTTCGAAAAAGAGGGTAATTTGCAAAAAATCGGCATAATCTATTCAACCCCCCCTCTAGATTATTGTAGCCACTTGGACTAACAAGTGGTATCAAAGCCAAACTCTTTGGCTAGCTCGTTCCGAGTAAAGAGGAAAGATCCATGGCTACAAATGATGCTCATCTCACCACCGGCGCCTCCACCAATAAGCCACCACTATTCGACGCCAACAACTACGCATTTTGGAAAGACCGTATGGAGTGCTTCCTACAAGGGTGCGGGTTCGACATTTGGAATGTGGTCATTGAAGGAGTTGATCAACCAACAAAGAAATCGGAGGATGGCACCTTGGCTCCTAAAACTTTCAAGGAGTTTGATGAAAACGACAAAAAGGTTTTTTCTCTAAACGGTAAGGCCTTAAATATTTTGCATTGTTCTCTTACCGCCACCGAGTACAATCGCATAAGAGGCATAAGGTCGGCACATGAGGTTTGGGAAAAATTGGAGACAATCTATGAAGGGACTAAGAAAGTCAAGCAAGCAAGAAAGACCATGCTTGTTAAAGACTTCGAAAACTTTAACATGTATGATGGCGAAAGCATCTCCAAAATGGTGGAAAGGCTTGACAATATTGTCAATCCTCTTGTGGCCCTCGGCAAAGTCATCTCCGAAGAAGACAAGGTGACCAAGGTATTAAATGCACTTCCCGGCTCATGGTCCGAAAAAGTAACGGCAATCACGGAGGCACAAAATCTTGAGACACTCAAGTTTGATGAGCTTATTGGAAATCTACTCATCTATGAAGTTTATCTCAAGGAGAGGAAAAACTCCAAACCATCCACAAATCAATCGGGTATGCAAATTATTCCTAAAGGTCTTGCTTCTTCTTCTAATAATGCATACTATGATAATGATGATGATGATGAGGAGACGGCCGCACTTGTTCGAAAATTTGCAAAATTTGTGAATAAAAATAAAGCAAGAAAACCAAGAGATAATGCTTGCTTTAAATGCGGAAAACCCGGCACTTCATTGCCGATTGCGGCTCGATGAAGAGGAGCAAAAGAAAATGAAGCCTTTCACAAAAAAGAAGGCTCTAAATGCGGAAGTCAAAACATGGGATGAACTACTCGAAACAACCGATGAGAAAGGAGAAACCGAACACGGTCTCATGGCTATAGACGATGAAAATAATGAGGTAATAGGGGCTATAACCACAATGGAAGATTCAAAATGGCTCGTGGACAGCGGATGTTCACGCCATATGACCGGGAGGAGAGAACTTTTTACCAACATCAAACTCCAAGAAGAGGGTATGGTCATGTTCGGCAATGGCAAAGGAAAAATTCTTGGAAATGGAGAAATTGGTAACTCTTCTTTCTCTCTTAGTAATGTTCTATTAGTTGAAGGTCTTAAGTTTAATTTGATAAGTGTTAGCCAACTTTGTGATTCAAAATATGATGTTCTATTAGGTGATAGGTGTTTGAAGGTTGTGGTAATCTTCAAAGGTGTCGTAAGAGGGTTGTGGTAATCCTCAAGGTGTTGTAAGAGGATTGTGGTAATCCTCAAGGTGGTGAAAGAGGGTTGTGGTAATCCTCAAGGTGTTGTATTAATTTTTGGTAAATTAATAAAATCTTTTTTTTTTTTAAAATTCATCCCTGAGATCTTTGGGGTGGTAGAGGATTAGGCCCTAGGTGGGTTGAACCTCTTTAAATCAACGAGTGTTGTTTATTTTCCGCATCTACATTCTTGTTATTTACTCGTTGTTTCGAAAAAGAGGGTAATTTGCGAAAAATCGGCATAATCTATTCACCCCCCCTCTAGATTATTGTAGCCACTTGGACTAACATATATATATATATATATATATAGATATAGGGATATGATCAATGAGACCAAGCCCTTTAGGTAAGAACCTAAGACCACATCTAGACCATTTGATATAAAATCAATGGTCCAGATTTTACTTCTCATTTTAGGCATTGGCGCCTCATTTAAGGGCATTAGAATAATTTTATTTTTAAATGCACGGGATATATTTGTAATTGCACCTGTTTTGAATTTGGTAACCAAAATTCTTCCTTATCTCAATCCCACGATTTGTGCTCCGTTTTTTTTTTTAAAATAAAAACCATTCTCTTATCTCTCTTCTCACGAACCCACGCCTTACCCTACGATCAAAAACTATAAATCTAACTTACCCAGCCAATTTAATTTGCTTCAAGAGGTGCGATTCGGTGTATCTTTGCTAGGGTTCGTACTTCTCAGAAATTGGGTGTAAGTTTTCGGTGAGTGTGTTTGATTTAATTTCGTGTGGTGCTATTTTAGAGCTTTCTTGCTGCTATGGTTCTATGGTTTATTGATTGTTATTTTTTCTTGTTGAATTTTTGTTCATATGTTGTGCGTTCATAGTTTATCTTTGTTCGATTTCTCATTTTTTTTCTGGAATTTATTCCCAACGTATACGTATTTTTACATGTATATTTATATGCATCTGTGTATTATGAGATTCCCGAAATAGGTTTATGATGTGTTAAGAGTTCGTAAATTAAGTTGTTCATTGTACATAGGGTTGTGTAGTTTTAGAGTATGAATTGTGTATGTTTAGGTTTGACATTATGTGCACAACGTGCAATGGTGTTTATCATATGTATATTTTAGGGTGGCTACATGTTTGTACATTGTATATTTAGTTATGTAATAATGTATATTTAGTTATGTAATATTGTATATATAGTTATGTGATAATGTATTTTTGGTATATAATAATGTATTCTCAGTTGATGGTAATGTATATTTAGTTGTATAATAATGTATGTTTAGTTGTGTGATAATGCATTTAGTCGTATAATAATGTATATTTTAGTTGTGTGATAATGTATATCTGCTATACAATAATGTATATTTAACTATATAATAATGTATATTTAGTTGTGTGATAATGTATATTTAGCTATATATGTGTATACTTAGTGTACATATGTATGCATAATTAGTTAAGTAGCACTATTTACTTAGTTATGATTTATTGTATACTTAGTACAGATATTATGCATATTGTATTTTTGTATAATAATTGGTTCTATATTTTTTTGCAGGTTTATTTATCCAAGTTTTATCAACTAAATGGCCAAAACTAAGGAAAAAGGGTTGCGGAGAGTGGGGCTGAAGATGGGCGGGGGAAGAGGGCAAAGGATTCATATAACTGTATTTAGTTTTCAAATGTTGCATATTTATGCATAAGATTATGTATATTAAATATAATTTGCCTTTTTCGTTTTCCAATAATATTGTATATATAGTTATAGAATTTTGTATAATTACCCAGAAAATTATACATATTTAAACATTATGTATGTTTTTCGAAAATGTTCGGAACTTAGCATGGTGTGAGCATACAATGGCAACCTTGGTTGAAAAGACAGCGGGTTGGTTGCCCGAAAAAAATACCGAATTTAATGGGTCGTTGCTGTTTTTGGTGGTATTATATCCCCTCTTTTTTTTTAATTTGTTTTGGAGCATGTTCTTTTTGATGTAATCTACGCAATTGCATAGTTGTTTTACGTTGATATATTTAAGTGCGTGAGGCGGAGTATTCCAAGGACGTGCCCCATCGTGTTGGCTTGGAGCGGGAACAAAATAAAGGAAAAGAACAATAAAGAGATTGACTTTGGTGGGTTTGGATTGGGGTTTATCGAGCCCCCATTTGATGGAGAAGCATCAATGGAGCTGCGGCTGAATTTGTCGGGGGCTTGGAAAGAGAAGGAAGCCATAGGTCAGGGAACCTCGTCATCCCAGGCCGGTGCGAAGGTCGTTCATCTCCATGTTTATTTTAGTTTTATATTATGTGCATTTAGTGTTTCAAATATGTGTAATTAGTGTTTAAATTATGTATATTCTAATTATGTACATTCAGTTTAGTGATTATGTGTATTTAGTTTGTGAATCTTGTGCATTTACAATTACTTAGTTTTAATGTGCAGGGGATAACTGGCCGATTACTTGACAAATTGAAATGTTTGTCCTCCGACGTTGTTGAGATTATATCGATTCTTCAGACTACTCCGAAGGACTTGGTTGAGGATGCAGAATTTGCTATGGTTGGGAATATTGCGAGGGGCTTCTTATGCTCAACTGTGTTACCGAGTGGGGTTCACCGTTCCGGCGATGGTCTGGAAGGGAGTGAAACTCAACAAAATGAAGCCTTTTGGAGCAAGGCGGAGAATATAGATGCAATTAAGGCGATTGAAAGTGCATTTCTTAATAGAGGTGAATTTAAGAAATGGTGTGATGAGGCACCAAGCTTCTCTCATGGGTTGACTCAAGATACTAATGTTGGTAGATGGGATGACATTCTCGACACGTCTCGGCACTATGAGAAGAGTGTCAATGAGGAGGGACATGTGCGAGACGGTGGTATGGAAAGCACGGAGGCTGGGGTATTTTATATGTTTACATTATTTATATATTATGATTAATTAGTTTTGCTTTTATGTATATTTAGTTCACACTATTGTATATTTTGTATGTTCTGGAAATAGATGTTGGAGGGGCTAAGATGCAAGTTGGGATAGAAAAATCAGTTAATGTATGTTTAAATTAGCATAATATTATGTATATTTAATGTTGTAATTATGTTTATTTAATTTTGTATTATGTTTAGTTAGTTTATATTATGTATAGTTAGTTTTATATTATGTATAAATAGTTTTATTTTTCTGTATTTTTGGTTTGTAGGTGCAAGATTCTGAGATCGGTAGTTCCGGGGCATGATGCTCCTTTGAGCAATGTTTTTAAAACTGGACCGGATCGGCCGATTTGACTGGTTTAACCGGGAACCGGTCACATGTCCGGTCCAGTTCAAAATTAAATCCGGGTGGCTAAAAAGCCGTTGCCACCCGGTCAAACCCGGTAAAAAACCCGGAAGCCGGTGACCCAGTTAACCCGGTTCAATCTATTTTAACTCGGTTCAATCTATTTTAAGCAAAATTTTCTTTATTTTAACCCGGTTCAATCTATAAATTTACATATAACTTTTCCTTATATTCGATTTATACATATATTTGGGTATTATAATTTATTTTATTTTTATTTAGTATTCAATATTATTTACATTTATACTTGTATTTATCTGTTACATTTGTACATATATATGTGTATACATATGGGTTAACCCGATTTTTCTAGAACGGTTTAACCGGTTGGACCAGTGACGCAATGACCCAATTAATAATCCGGTTCGATGTTCGGTCCGGGTTTAAAAACATTGCCTTTGAGTGAGAAATTAAAGACTGTATGTATTTTTTTCGTACTTTTTATGATTTCCATCATCAATGTGTATATGAGTTCATAATTATTCTTATTGGGTTTGTAGGATATTGAAACGGAGATTGGCTGCATGAAACCTGGTGGTTCTGGGGAGGTCAAGGGGCAGCGTGACATTGCCTTAGAAAGATCTAAGAAGATTTTTTCCCGAAGAGCTGCTAGGAAGACAAAGAAAAGTTCGGCACTGTCTTCGCCTTTTGTGGCTAGACAGATTGACATCTCCTCGAAGCCAAATCAAAATGAGAATATTATTGCGAAATGGCTTTTTGAAAATCCTGAGATAGACAAGTAAGGATTTGGTTATCATACAACTCATTAGTTTCTTTTTTTTTTCTACATTGTAATTCTCTTTTTTTCATGTAGGGATGATATTGTATTTAAAGCTGGTGACAAGCTTTTGTCGAGGGAAGTATTGGAGACAATGCGTCCCGGAGGTTACATTAATGTGTCTATTTTGGACATTTGGGCATGGATGTTGAATGTTATGGAGGGACTGAGGAGTAGCAGTTCACCGAACAGATTCTTTGCTTCCTGTTTTTTGACTGTATGTTTATCCTATTTTATTTTTTAGTTTTCATTTTTCTGTTGTGTTTTCAGGCCATCAATTTTGTGTTTTTATTTTTTTATTTTTGTGTGTTTTGTTGTAGTTGTTCACGGTTGTTAGTCCAAGGGATGACTTAGATGGGAATACTGTGTATGAGTCGTTTGTGCGAGGACTCGACACAGAGCTTGGTTACCCGAGCTTCGATAAATTGAACAACTTTGACATGGTAAGTACTGGTAATTAATCTCATTGTTTTTGCAACTCTTATTTGTTAATTACCAGCACCCTAATATATAGTTTGTTTCAGTTTTTCTTTCTGATTTATAAGAGCGAGCACATCTTTCTGGTGACCTTTGATGTCAAGAGGTTTAACTGCCATATCATTGACAACTCGTCTGTTGATGGAAGCAGCCGGGAAAAATATGGAGATTTGTCGGACAAGTTGGTGAGATATTTTTTTTGTTGTTCAATCAGATATGCATGTTGTGTATTTATCAGTGCTAAAATGTGTCGTTAGGTATTAGAATTTGTACACGTAATCTTAAATATTTGAAATACTTAGTGTATGTTTATATTTTTGCTGGGTGTTTAAATAGGTATGTAATAGTGTGTACTTAAGTATGCAATAATGTATAATTAGTTTGCAGATATTGTATATTTATACATAAGATTATGAATACCAAACATAAATTGCCCTAGTGGTTTACTGATGTATATTTAGCATCAGATAATGTATATTATGTTTGCTAATGATGTATATATTACACAAACATATAGTATCATATTATGCACAGTTAATACAAACATTTTGCAGATTTATGGAATAAAAAAGCAATTGTACTTCGTGATGTAGAATTGAAATCAATAACAAATACACATTGCTCTCTCTATTGCAAATAACACTTAGAGTTTTTGAAGCCCTCTCAATTGCAAACCACGTATTGCACACTAATTTCGTCGTTCTTGAATTTATTTGTAGTGCTCCTTCTAACGTCGAAGCCACTGCACGTACCATAATCCTTGTGAAATTGTATTCCAGCCTCCAATGTATGGAAATGCATATCGGCACGAGGAATTTTTTCTTGGTCCACTTATGGGATCCAATATTTAGTTGATCCTAGTGAGATTTTGAGCCTCTGCCCAACATAAACCATATAATTTGGTGCTTGCTCTGGTAAAAACACAAAATTTATATACTAAATATATAAATATGGAATACTATATATACAAAACATTAATATAGGGTGCAAAATCGTAATTTCCACTATTTGTGTTCTAAGTACACACTTTAAGTGCACATTGTATACAGAATGATTACTCTAAGTATACAACATATGCATTGTAATTTTGCAAAATCGTATTGTAAACATGTCGAACGTTAATACGTAGTATACATGAAATATCATAGATATTTTAGATACTTAAATACACAAAATGGAACACTATACACGCAGAACATTAATATGTATTATGTATATAATTTCTTATACAATTTCTCATATTTTTCAATATTTTGTTCTACCTATACACATTAACAACACTATACATGCAATATCCTTATTCTAAATTAGAAATTTAGTCAAAAAAAAAAATTAATTTTGTTATATGAGAATGTGTGTTTAGCTAGTGAATCAAGAAAGATCTCCTTCCCTTAATTGTAGGTGGCAGTTATTTTTGGCCCATTCATGTTGTTCCATTTTTACCCCTAGTCGGCCCCCCCTATTTTTTTTATACTACAGAATCTTATTAAATCTTAGCCTTCCATTTGTTTTGTTGGATGGTGTGGATGTGGTCTTATGTTCTTACCTATAGCTATGATCTCACAGGATTTCCTCCATATATATAGGGATATGATCAAATGAGACCAAGCCCTTTAGGTAAGAACATGAGACCACATTTGGACCATTGATTTAATAATCAATGGTCTAGATTTTACTCTCCATTTTAGGCATGGGTGGTGGAAAGTAAGGGTAGGAAAGTAATTTGTCTTTTAAGTTAAAGGATATGATTGTAAATCCCTAATTTTTGAATTTGATAACTGAAATCTGATTCTCATTATCCCGCAATTTTCTCTCTTCATCTTTTCAAAGTACATGAAATTGCTTCTCTCCTCCTTCTCTATCGACATCTATAAAAAATCGAAAAAACTGAAAAATTGCTCCCTCTATCTCTCTGTTTCAAATATCGATCACCGGCATATTAAAGGGTTCAAACATCTCTGATTTTTGGCGACTACTCGTGGATAGGGTTCAACACAAACATCTAGGGTTCAAGTTGACTATAAGTTTTCTGGTTGATTTTGGTGTTTCTTGATGTTAGGGTTCTATTTTGTGTTTTTATTATCGATTTTATTGTTATTATTCTGTTCAATTTTAGGGTATAAACATTTATTGCATTCGTTCTTGCCGATATGGTTGATGAATGGTTTTTGCTTGTGATTTTTGTTTGTTCTTATGTTCTTGTGATTTATCTTGGTTGATTTCGCACCTTAGTTGACAGTGAGTTGTTAGCTGTGTAATAATGTATACATAATTAAGTAATTTTGTTTATTTAGTTATGTATTTTTATATATTTTAGCCTTTGTGTTAATGTACTTGTATGTTTTGAATAATGTATGCTCAGTTGCACGGTAATGTATTTTAGGTGTATAATAATGTGTGTTTAGTATTGTAATAATGTGTATTTAGTTATAGAACACTGTATTTTGTTACTTTGTGCGAGCATGTATATATGTTTTGGAATTATGTGTATTTAACTATAGAATAATGTGTATTTAGTTATGTAATAATGTGTATATAGTTATATATCACTGTATTTTGTTACTTTGTGCGAGCATGTATATATGTTTTGGAATTATGTGTATTTAGCTATAGAATAATGTGTGTTTAGTTATATAATAATGTGTATATAGTTTTGTGACAATGGACAGTTAGTTGTATGTTTTTGTAAATTATTGGTTCTATATTTTTTGTAGGTTTTTTTATCAACTAAATGGCAAAAAACAAGGGAAAAAGGGTCGCGGAGAATGGGGACGAAGACGACGGGCGGGGAAGAGGGTAAAGGATTCATATACGACATTATCGACTAGGTCGAATCCAAGAGTATTGGTAAATGCGCTTGTTGATCTTTCCCCTGCACAAACCGCTGCGATTGTTGATATGGGATTCGGAAATTTGCTTTCGCTTTCAATTGTCGATTTCCCATCGCAGCTAATGTTTTGGTTAGTCAAAAATTTTAACCCAGCTAGCTTGGAGTTGTTATTGAACAGTTTTAGGCGCATTCGCATTGAACCAATTGATATCGAGAGGATATTGGGGTTCCCCAATGGGCAGGAGGTAGTTGTGAAGAAAACAAAATCGGAGAGTTGCGATTTGTGCACTGGATGGCGGAGATTGGTTTAGAAGGCTCCTCTTGATATTGGTTGATTACCTTATTATTGAGAATATTACTACTGGATAAGTGTATCCACACTTACTGAAAAGCCTCGAAGATGTCGAAAATGTTAGGAACTAAGCATGGTGTGAGCATACCTTGGCAACCTTGGTTGAAAAGAGAGTGGGTTGGTTGCCCCCAAAAAATACCAAATTTAATGGGTCGTTGCTGTTTTTGGCGGTATTATATCCCCCTTTTTTTTTAATTTGTTTGGAGCATGTTCTTTTTTATGTAATCTATGCAATTGCATAGGTATTTTACGTTGATAGAGTTAAGTGCGTGAGGCGGACTGTTTCAAGGACGTGCCCCGTCGTGTTGGCTTGGAGCGGGGACAAAATAAAGGGAAGGAATAATAAAGAGATTGACCTTGGTGGGTTTGGGTTGGGGTTTATCGAACCCCCATTTTATGGGGAAGCATCAATGGAGCCGCGGCTGAATTTGTCGGGGGCTTGGAAGGAGAAGGAAGCCATAGGCCAGGGAACCTCATCATCCCAGGCCGGTGTGAAGGTCGTTCATCTCCATGTTTATTTTAGTTTTATATTATGTGCATTTAGTGTTTCAAATATGTGTAATTAGTGTTTAAATTATGTATATTCTAATTATGTACATTCAGTTTAGTGATTATGTGCATTTAGTTTGTATATCTTGTGCATTTACAATTACTTATTTAATACACATGTTTTTGATGTGCAGGGGATAACTGGCCGATTACTTGACATATTGAAATGTTTGTCCTCCGACGTTGTTGAGATTATACCGATTCTTCAGACTGCTCTGAAGGACTTGGTTGAGGACGCAGAATTTCCTATGGTTAGGAATGTTGCGAGGGGCTTCTTATGCTCAACTGTGTTACCAAGTGGGGTTCACCGTTCCGACGATGGTCTGTAAGGGAGTGAAACTCAACAAAAAGAAGCCTTTTGGAGCAAGCCGGAGAATATAGATGCGATTAAGGCAATTGAAATGGCATTTCTTAAGAGAGATGAATTTAAGAAATTGTGTGATGAGGCACCAAGCTTCTCTCTTAGCTTGACTCAAGATACTAATGTTGGTAGATGGGATGACATTCTCGACACGTCTCGGCACTAGAGAAGAGTGTCAATGAGGAGGGACATGTACGAGATGGTGGAATGGCAAGCATGGAGGCTGGGGTATTTTATATGTTTACATTACTTATATATTATGATTAATTAGTTTTGCTTTTATGTATATTTAGTTCACACTATTGTATATTTTGTAGGTTCTAGAAATAGATGTTGGGGTGGCTGAGATGCAAGTTGGGAGAGAAAATCAGTTAATGTATGTTTAAATTAGCATAATATTATGTATATTTAGTGTTGTAATTATGTTTATTTAGTTTTGTATTATGTTTAGTTAGTTTATATTATGTATAGTTAGTTTTATATTATGTATAAATAGTTTTATTTTTCTGTATTTTTGGTTTGTAGGTACAAGATTCTGAGATCGGTGGTTCCGGGGGGCATGATGCTCCTTTGAGTGAGAAATCAAAAACTGTATGTATTTTTTCCCTACTTTTTATGATTTCCATCATCAATGTGTATATGAGTTCATAATTACTCTTATTCAGTTTGTAGGATATTGAAACGGAGGTTGGCTGCGTGAAACCTGGTGGTTCTGGGGAGGTCAAGGGGCAGCGCGACATTGCCTTAGAAAGATCTAAGAAGATTTTTTCCCGAAGAGCTGCTAGGAAGACAAAGAAAAGTGCGGCACTGTTTTCGCCTTTGGGGATAGACATATTGACGTCTCCTCGAAGCCAAATCAAAATGAGAATATTGTTGAGAAATGGCTTTTTGAAAATCCTGGGATGGACAAGTTAGGATTCGGTTATCATACAACTCATTAGTTTCTTTTTTTTCTACATTGTAATTCTCTTTTTTTTCATGTAGGGATGATATTGTATTTAATGCTAGTGACAAGCTTTTGTCAAGGGAAATATTAGAGACAATGAATCCCGGAGGTTAGATTAATGTGTCTATTTTGGACATTTGGGCATGGGTGTTGAATGTTATGGAAGGACTGAGGAGTAGTAGTTCACCGAACAGATTTTTTGCTTCCTTTTTTTGACTGTATGTTTATCCTATTTTATTTTTTAGTTTTTATTTTTCTGTTGTGTTTTCAGGCCATCAATTCTGTGTTTTTATTTTATTATTTTTGTGTATTTTGTTGTAGTTGTTCACGGTTGTTAGTCCAAGGGATGACTTAGATGGGAAGACTGTGTATGAGCCATTTGTGCGAGGACTCGACACAGAGCTTGGTGACCCGAGCTCCGATAAACTAAACAACTTTGACATGGTAAGTACTGGTAATTAATCTCATTGTTTTTGCAACTCTTATTTGTTAGTTACCAGCACCCTAATACATAGTTTGTTTTAGTTTTTCTTCCCAATTTGTAAGAGCGAGCACATCTTTCTGGTGACCTTTGATGTCAAGAGGTTTAACTGCCATATCGTTGACAACTCGTCTGTCGGTGGAAGCAGCCGAGACAAATATGGAGATTTGCTGGACAAGTTGGTGAGCTATTTTTTTTGTTGTTCAATCAGATATGCATGTTGTGTATTTATCAGTGCTAAAATGTGTCGTTAGGTATTAGAATTTGTACACATAAGATTAAATATTTGAAATGCTTAGTGTATGTTTATATTTTTGCTTGGTGTTTAAATAGTTTTGTAATAGTGTGTACTTAAGTATGAAATTATGTACAGTTAGTTAGTATGATATGGTTAACTGTAATATATAGTCTATGAAGTTTGAAGTTGTTTTCCATGGTATATTCGCAGGTTCGGATGTTTTCGGACTACTTGGAGACTAAAGGTTGTCCACAAATGGCGAGTGTTGTCCGTAAATGCACTTCGTCTAGACTATGCATGCCTTGGAGAGATACCACAAACAAAGTTGATTGTGGTATATATGCCATGAGGCATATGAAGAGCTATATGGGCGGTGGCACCAAGGGATAGGACTGTGGTTTGGAGAAGAACAATGTGTCTCAACTGTCTAACTTGTGCACGAAGTACTCAGCTGCAATAATCCTCCACCATAGCAATGAGCTAAATGACAGGTGTATGGAAGAAGCCAGAAAGTTTTGGACGGGGAAGATAGTATTGTAGTTTTGTTTTAATAGACAGTGTACAATGTAGATTTATGCTCATCTTTTTGTATAGTTAGTTTATTATGTTTGCTGTTTTTTTCTTTGGGAGCCATTTATACTTTGGGAGCCACTTGCATATGACTTAGATGTTTTGTTGAATTGTGGATATGAATGGATCAGACATGGGGTGTTTTCTTTTTAATCAATATAACTTTGCATTTTTCACGTACACTTGGTCTGAATGTTGTCATATAACGTTAATATCGTATTCGTAGTTACTACATTTTGTGTACTTACGCACAAAATTATGTACAGTTAAATAGGCCACATTTTTTGGTTATGTAGTTATGCAATTTTGTATATTTAGGCATAAGATTATGTGTAAACTAATACAATTTATATCAAATGTGTTTTGTATACGTAGTCAATAAAATTGTATAAGTAGTTATAGAAATTTGTACAATTACGTATAAGAATATGTATTTTTAAACACCTGTGATATATTGATCCTGATGTTGTCACTTAAAAACGATGTGTAGGTAAAACACAGATAATGTATAAATAGGTTGCAGATATTGTATGTTTATGTATAGAATTATGTAAACCACTCATAATTTGCCATAGTATTGGATATGTATATTCTAGCATTCGATGTATATTTAGTTTGTCAATCGTATACATTACACTAAAAAGTTGAAATGAATGACAAATACACATTGCTCTCAGGAGACGATGGTGCGGGTCGAACATGTCCTGCTGTTATGTGTCACAACCTCACCGCATGTCCCACATTTTCTTTAGGTTTTGTGCTTGCTTTTATGGCTTTTTCTCTTTGGCCTTGGAGCCTGCTTTTCAGATGACTACCACTCCCTTTGTTCTTGGCTTACTTTGGTGGTAACACGGAAATGTCAAACTGTGAGGTTGAGCCGCAATAGGTTTCCATTACTGATTGTTTGCTAGGCACTGTAGTTTCGTGTTGCTCCTCTAATAGCTTAGCTTTCTTGTTCGATATGATACGATATAGACTTGACAATTTTTCAATATCCCCCTGCGCAAGACCGATGCAGCTGTGAAAATCCGCCCACATAGTGTTTAGTGTTCTTGCAGCCTCGATCCCTCCTGGAAATTGGTACATGTTTCCATTCTTAGAATGTGAATTAAACGAGGTTGCTTTCATCCAACGTGCAGCCAAATATGTAGCTGGAATTTCATCGCAATCCTTGAGTATTACAAATATATGTCAACATAGGAGTCGCATTTGTTCAAACAACTTGCAACTACATTTGGCTGATGCATCCATCTTGCATTTTGTCACTTCAAACACCTCACTTTCTTCCTTTATTGTGTACGAGATCTCGTGTCTATTGTCGTTGATTTGTATAACTGAGCAATGGTAACACGCTTCTTTAATTTCCTTGCTCACTTCATAAAATATGGCATGTGTGTACACTAAAGAAGCATGCTTTTCAATTTTCAATGGTGTCTGGCAATTCGGAAGGGAGGTTTGGCACTGATTGTTCAACTTATCATTAGAATGTCGTTGGGATTCCATCGCACTCTTGAAATGCATCACAAATTCCGCCAAGTTTGATTGAGGATTTGTAAAATTACCAAACCAGCTATTTGTGCTTTCTGATCTTGACGTAGTTTTCAGAAGTCCACTCATGGGCACGTCTCTAAAATATGCGGGAATCCTCTGTCAGTATATCATACATAATCGTGAACCATGGATGTGATGCTAGATTGAAGTCATCCATAATTTCGTGCCATTGTTTTTCAAATTCAGTTGTTGTAATGTAGTTATCCCACACGATTGATTTAAGCCGATTGATGAAAATTTTATCTTTGAACAGGTTGGGACCGGCTTTCACACTGACTTTCTCCATTATGTGCCACGTACACAATCTGTGTTTTGTCGTCATGAAGACTGATTTTATGGCATTCTTCATGGTCGGGTCTTGGTCTGTTACTATATAATATGGTTCCTTACCAACAACATCTAAGAATCGTGTGAACAACCATGTATAAGACTCCTCGTCCTCTTTTAAAATAAGGCCACCTGTAAAAGTTACACACCTACTATGGTTATCTACCCCAGTGAACGGAGCGAACACCATCTTATACCCGTGTATCAAATCCATTTTTAGTATACAGATTTTAATAACTATGTAAACGGTTTAAGATTATAAATGTACACAATTACATTATTATATACACATATTTACATAACTATATACACACATCAACATAATAAAATGACCCGACACACAGATTTATATAACTAAATGAACAGATATATAAGGATAAATGTACATTATTGTAATGATATATATACAAGATAAATTAGTGCAGTGAAGTATATTACCTGTTGGTATTGTACGTAGCATCAAAGGATATTACATCTCCGAATGCGGCATAGTTCATTATAGATGTTTGGTCTTCCCAAAAGAGTCGTGTTAGTTGTTCATCTTCATCAACATCGTAACCGAATACCATTCCCTGATTTGCCTCTTTCTGCCTTAGGAATTTTTCTATCACCAATTGTGCATTCGCACCGCATATGTATGCTTTCAGGTCTCGTTTGAAATTTCTGAAATCAATTTCGAGCACCCCAACCTGTGAATAACCGCCAGCCATTTCTCTATACAGCTCGTGTTGTTTTACACTCCCAATATTTGCCTTTGTGCAATTTATGATAAATTGATGGTGCCCGAAGTTTAGGTCCTATTCACCTTCAAGAACTGCTTGTGTTAGTCAATTGTCATCGGATGAGTGTGTCTTTCCTCAAAGGTTTTTACCTTATATGAACTGGCGCTAGTGTATTCAAAAATACGTGTGTTGCACCCAACTCGGTTAGAGGCTCTCTTCTGTGCCCCCTGTTTTGGGACGCTGCTGTCATGCTCAGATGCCTTACCAGGTATGGGGTTTTTAGAGTTCTTGTAGCCCTCTCTATTGCCAACCACGTCTTGCACACGAATTTCCTCGTTCTTGAATTTCTTTGTAGTGCTTCTTCTAACGTCGAAGTCACTACACAGACCATAATCCTTGTAAAATTGTATTCCAACCTCCAATGTACGGAAATGCATGGCGGCACGAGGAATTTTTTCTTGTTCCACCTCTGGGATCCAATATTTAGTCGATCCTGGTGAGATTTCGAGCCTCTGACCAACGTGAACTATGTAATATGGATCTTGATCTGGTAAAAACACAATATTTACATATTAAAATTACAAATTTTGAATACTATGTACACAGATTTTCAATGAATGGTGTAAATTTATATTATGTAGTTTTGTCTTCTAAGTACACGTTCTAAATGCCCATTATTACATAATCACTACTCTAAGCATACAAAACTATAATACTATATTTACATAACATGAACGTATGGTGCAAAATCGTACTCACCAATATTTGTCTTATAAGTACACATATTAATGCCTTTTGTGTACATAATTAATACTCTAAGCATATAATACATGCATTGTAATTAGGCAAAAACGTATTTGGGGAATACATTATATGTGATACATATTTTTCATACTAAATACACAAATTCGAGACACTATACACACTAGAAGAAAACAATCAAATTCCAACAAAACAATTCCAACAAAATAAAAAACTGTTGGAATTTTTAAAATTCCAACGAAAATTCCAATGCTACATTATACCGTTGGAAAATTCCAACGGAAATTCCAACGGTAAACAAAACCGTTGGTATAAAATGTTGGAATTCATGTTGCAATTTAAAATTCCAACGGAAATTCCAACACCACAACTAACCATTAGAAAATTCCAACAAAATTTCCAACGGTAAACCAAATATTGGAATTAATCGTTGGAATTTCTGTTGGAGTTTTTAAAATTCCAACGGAAATTCCAATGGTACAACATGTTGTTGGAAAATTCCATTATAAATTCCAATACCATTGGAAAATTTCAATAGGGCTTAAAAGATTTGATAGTGTAATCCATATCAATAAAATATATATTCTCTTCTGGAGTAAATCATATTAAAACTACATGGTTAAATGTGTTTGACTTGGGACAAATTGATGATGGGTGACCTACTGGGAAGTTGAAGATATTACATAATGAGATAAATTAATTAAATATTCTAACATATATATATCATTGGAATTACCATTGGTCTAAATTCCAATAGTATAATTCCGTTGGAATAACCGTTGGAGTTTTTTCCAACGATTAAATATATTCCAATGGTATAACTCTGTTGGAATTAGTGTTGGAAAAAATGTTGGAGTTCTTTCCAACGGTTATATATTCCAATGGATAAAATAACGTTGGAAATTCCATTGGAATATTTTCAATTGGAATTTCCATTGGAATTTCGCCATTCCAACGGCCATTTTACCAACGATGCATTTTATGTTGGAATTTCCGTTGGAATCGATAATTCCAACGGTAATTGGCCAAATTCCAACAGATTTTTTCCGTTGGAATTTCCTTGTTTTCTTGTAGTGACACACATATCATTAACACGAACTACATCCGTGATTTTTTATACAAATTCTCATAAGTTCCAATATTTTGTTATAGTTATACACATTAAAAATACTATACATGCATTATCCTTATTGTAAACTAGCATATTAGTAAAAAAAATTGCTTGTTGTTATGTGAGATTATGTGTTACATAATTACAAAGCTATATGTACAAAATATTTATAGTAAACATACACAATATTTGTTATAATTAACACATCCCTTTCGCGATATTGATTCATGAATTTTTTGATTGTTCAACATTACATGCATTCGAACCACACATTTTTGCTGATGAATTGGTGTGAAATTATTACCTTGATGCGAATGGATTGTGGAGGGGGGATCCTGTGTTTGTGACATTGCAATATCGATTTTGTTGATGTGGATGGCGATTTTTTGGTGTTTTCGATGATGTTACAATTTGTGTTTTGTTGCTTGATTTTCAATATTGGTGTTTTTATTGGTTGTAATGTCGATTTTTCTCTCTGTTTGCAGGTTCAATTTTTGTGTGGGAATATTGTGTTTTGACGTTGGTTTGATCATGGAGAAGAAGATGGTGATTATGGTAAGATTTAATTCCTTAATTTCAGGGAAACCGTTATTTGGCTGATTTTAATGTTCCAATTGTACCCCTATTTGGTCCCCACTATTTTTTAATTACTATAAAATCCCATTAAATCCTAGCCTTTTATTTTATTTTGTTGGATGGTGTAGATTGAGTCTTATGTTCTTACATATAGCTATGGTCTCATAGGATCTCCTCCATATATATATATATATATATATTATATATAGGATATGGATCAAATAGGTCCTCCTACTTGGGGTGAGTCCATGGGGACACATCCTAACCATAGATCAACAATTTTGGGTGGTCCAGATTTTTAGGGCTTTTTTATGTTTATTTTTTTGTTTCAGCAATTAAAAAGGGTAGGGTGGTAATTTGGCACTTTAGAATCAGTTACTAAGATTTCATTCCCTCTTTCACGTGATTTCACCCACTCTTCACACATACTTTCTCTCCAGTGTTTCAGTTTCAAAAAAAATTCTCTGTTGCTTATGTAGTATAGGGTTGTTGCTTATGACTTGCTTATGTAGTTAATGTATCTGTGATGCATGTGTAGTGTATATTCGTTGCTTATGTAGTATATGCTTATCGCTTATGTATTATGGGTTTGTTGCTTATGACTTGCTTATGTAGTTAATGTATTCGTGGTGCATACGTAGTGTATATTTGTTGCTTATCTAATATAGACTTGTTGCTTATGACTTGCTTATGTAGTTAATGTATCTGTGGTGCATACGTAGTGTATATTCGTTGCTTATGTAGTATAGACTTGTTGCTTATGTAGTATGGGTTTGTTGCTATGACTTGCTTATGTAGTTAATGTATTCGTGGTGCATACGTAATGTATTTTTGTTGCTTATGTAGTATAGGATTGTTGCTTATGTAGTATGGATTTGTTGCTTATGACTTGCTTATGTAGTTAATGGTATATAAAAACACAATGACACATCTACACAAGCAACAAATTACATCTTCATAAGCAAACTTCGAACTGAAGTCAAGTTCTAGAAACTATGGCAAATTGTCTGCAACTTTTTTCACACAATAGTGCGTTGAAGAAGAAGGATGAATGATTTCTGTGAGTTGAAGAAGAAGGAGGATGATTAAGGATGATGAGATAATGTGAACAGAATCCCATGAATATTGGGTAACTTTGTAGGATGACTAATTTACCCCTTTCTCTAATTACCAACATTTAATCTGAATTTTTAGCTCTAAAATCACAACCATTGTAAAATCTAGATATGTGGCTAGGATTGGTCCCTATGGACTTACCCACGAAAGAGCAAACACACGAAAGAGAGGTGAGTCTGATGGAAAACTCAAAGAAAAAAAATCACGAAAGCACAAGCTTAATTTTATTTTTTTTATTTCTTGACACTGTTGGGCTAAAGACAGGCCTCGGCTAGGGCCCAGTGTATCTCCACCAGTGATTATCAACCGTCCAATTGATATTCACATGTATCACACGTGCCTGTTTCTAATCACCAAAAGATATACGAAAATATTGTCCAAAATCGAACTTCAAGAAACAATTAACTTCCCACAATCAAAATCAGCCATCCTCACAAAAGTCCCAATAGTAAACCTAGACAAAAACAACTTCTTCAACAAACTCATAACTTTACCATCACTCTCTTGTATCAAACCAACCACATATCTTTGTGCTTATGAGACTAAAACTTCTCCATCTCCTCTATTTCTCATACTTCTTTACACCCTTTTCCATCTTTACATAATCCTCATCATCTTTGTCCTTCTCACTACCAGTTGGTTTTGCCAAAGAAAGATTCTCGCTAAACATCTTGCAAGAACGATCATCGTTTTCTAATGCCGAACACCCTCCTTGACCTATGTCCTGTCATAGGATGTAGGCGTCACCGACTACACAAACATTGTTTTTGCGATGTTTTTGAGCAAAATGTTCCATGGTAGTCTCAATTTTAAAGGAGCCCAAGAGATGCAATCTAGTTCGATTCTCTCACCGCATCGATATGTGTTTTGGTGCATTCACGATATTGCTCAACACAAATTGCTCCATTCTCAGGGGATTTTGCTCATTTTCATCATCTGTGGCAAATCATAGAAAATTGAATTAATTTGTATGAACAGTAAAACACATTTTATATCCTGTATGAGGTCTAACACGAACTGCAATATGATGTCAAAATCTTGCATTATACTTTAGACGACCTTGAGTTTCAAATGTCAAGAAAAAGTCAACTATCTTTCGTATTTATAGATATTTATCTTATTTTACAAATTACACCTATGGAGGGGGATATTTGTGTAAATACGAATCTCAATGAGGTATTAGCAATTCTGAAAGATAATTGTATTTTTTTAATAATTAGATTAAATCTCAGGGATATATTTGTCGTTATCCCTACTTCAAATGCGCACTCGGCTCTTGCGTGGCTGCTCCTTATGTTAGGTCAAAGAGTCAGTAGACTCGGGCCTGAAAAATTACAAAATTTAGGGGACCAAAATTTTTGTATACCTTTTGTATATGGTGCATATATATATATATATATATATATATATATAATAAATAAAAGATTAACTAAAAGTAAGTCCAGCATAGTGGTTAAGTGGTTGAATGTTTGTCATTCTTAAAATTTTGAATTGACACTAATTGATTGAGAAAAGAATTATTGAACAACTCGTTTACAATGACTTGATTAATATTTTTGGTGTCAAAATTGTTAGACGAGTTATATATAAATAATTATTTGGATTTTTGGAACATCGATGTCATATTATTTAACTATAATAGAATTATTTTATATCTTGCACGTTGTTTGTTCTTTCTTTTATTGTGTTTGATTTTGTATATAAAAGAAGGGGCCTAATTTTAAAGTTCGACTGATGAAGTCAAAAAATTGATATGATCATCCTGATTCGTGAAGGTCTTTGTGAGTTGTGATCATGGGCGTAACCAGCACGCCAGACTACCCCTTCGCCCAAACACATTACTTCCCTTAGCCCAAACATGAGAATTTGCAAGTTTCCATGAAAGAGAGGTAGAAATTTTGTAGCCCATCCCAATTTGGGTTCATGTGCTAGGGACCAGGGAGCAGCCCTGGTTATATTTGTGACACATTTTCCAAAAAAAAAAAAAGTATTTGGAGTATTGTCAATAAACACATTGTTGTGACGCCAAAAGTATAGCAAAGGAATAATGTGAGACAGAAACCCAATTGTTAATCAATGTGTATATAAATAAAAAATAAAAAATGTTGATGGGCTTACATTTGAAGAGTGATGGAGTGAGAGTGCAGAACCAGTACATGCTCTTGTCATCACATGGTATAAATCCGCAACGCACACCTCCACCAAAGTAGGCATAGAATTTAGGCTAAAAACCATGGCCATTTGGGTAGTCAACAAACCCTCTCATTGCTGATCTTCCAGCGTTGACTGGATTTTGAAGCCCCAACCATTTTGCCACCATTGAGTTTACTCCATCACACCCAATTAAAACCTTGTATTACGACCAAAACTAAATTTATCAATCACAAGACTTGAGAATTGGGTAACAGACTCAGCAGATTTTGAACTACAGTTGTAATTTTTCCAATTTAACCCTATAAGAAAGAATAATCAATTCGAAGGGATATATAGGCATAGAAAGGTACCTTAGTTCTGAAAACTGAACCATCTGAAAGGTGCACCAATTTAAAGTTCCCAGATTCCTCAATTGAAACAATCTTTGAAGAATATCTGATGGCTCCTTGAGGCAGTTCTCTCTCTAAAGTTTCTAAGAAGTCTTTTCGTTTCACACAACGGCTTTCTAACTTGTCACTGCATATATATCAAGTGTTCATAAAATAATTTAGACCTTTTGAATAAATATTTGATATTAGATGATTGAGATAAATATATGTAGATTTCATAAAGCACATCTTATATCATATGGTTCAACCTTATACCAACTATTCGCTATTTCATTTAGTGTTTCATCTTTTATTTTAATGGTATCAATACATGTCATGTGTACATTGATGGTATTACGTTTGTACACGTGGCATTTACACAGTTTACGGAAACATAAGTTGAAACACTAAATGGAATAGAAGATTTCAATTGCTTTTCCAGGCCATTGAACTTTTGACAACGTGGAAAAAGAATATGAAGACATGAAACTCTGCAATTATGAGTTTATGACAATCTTGAAAATGAGCAAAAAGCAACTTACAATTTAAGATCTGCCTGAGGCGCTTTTTCTGAACTAGGCAGGCTTGAATTCCAGGAACTCACTTCGAAACTAACACATAAAAAATTCATAAAGAACAATAACATAAACACTTGCATACAGAACCAAGGATGCTATAGAGAGAAATATTAAAATTGCTGTCATACCCTTGGATTTGGAGAGATTTCTCCCTGAGGACATTTCCAATGCCAACAGCATCAAGTGCCCTCCAAGCATTAGTCCACATAGTAAGCGCAAATCCAGCAATTCTTAAACCCTCTGAAGATTCCAAAACCAGACTCCGAATACCCAACCTAAAGTATTATTACATCAAACACTTGAATAACATAGATCATAATATGCATAACAAAAAAAGGGATAATAACAAAAAGAAGTCAAGTTCAGCCTAATTACCAAAAAAAAATCAAAAAATTTTGAAAATTGCAAATTTCCTCTAAAGGTTCGATTCTTTCTTACATTTTTCCATTTCATAAGCAAAATACATTTCAAAAACCCCCTAACATTATAGAAATATTATAGTTAGCCTCTTAAATTTAAGACAGATTAAACCTGATGGCCTGGGGTATTTTGTAAATTTAAAACTTCTTTGGATTTTTTTAAGGGATAATTACAAAAAGTACCCATGAGGTTTGACCTAATTACAAAAAACCCAGCTAACTTTCAAAATTACAAAATGTACCCCTGAGGTTGGATTCAATGTTAAAATTAAAGGGTATACTGCAATGATTTTTAAATATGAAGGGGGATTTTGAAATTTTTTTGCTTATGAAGGGTTAAATGTTAGACAAAAAAAACCTCAGGGGTATTTTTTGTAATTTCAAAAAATAGCTGGGTTTTTTTGTAATTAGGTCAAACCTCAATGATACTTTTTGTAATTAACCCTTTTTTTAATTATCCTAAAACTTAGGTTTTGTTTTGGAATTATCTCTAAAAAATAAATAAAACATAGGACTATTTCATTTCATGGGTTAAACTCAGATACCTGGGAAGTCCCAAAGCCGTAGTGAGGCCAGCTATGCCAGCACCCACTATCACAATATCTTCATTGATTGATGAGTCCATTTGTTGCATAATTGGACTGAAGAAACTTATTTGATACAACTGGAAGATAAAGAAGACGGCTGATTTTATAGAATTAGAGGGGTCGTCTGTTTTTCAATTTATGACAAAAGCAAGTACGCAATGGTTTTGACTGAAAAAAAGAACATGATAATGCAGCCTCCAAAGTTGAACATTGCTAGCAAGGAAGTGGACCTATATTCTCTACAGCAATCAGAAAAGTTGCACCTCTGGCAGCTTATGTGTGTGTGTATGAGTGTGTATATATATGGGATAATTACAGAAACCCTCTGAGGTTCGGGCTAACTAAAAAAAACCCAGAAATTTTCTGAAATTACAAAAAAAAAACCTTTAGGTTTGATCTGTATTACATTTCCCTCCATATGCAAAAATACATTTCAAAAGCTCCCCTTATGTTTACCAAAATATTACAGATACACCCTTAAATTTCAGATACACTCAAACCTCAGGGGTTTTTTTTATAATTTTCAAAAACATCTTGGTTTTTTTGTAATTAGCCCAAACATTAGGGGGCTTTTTGTAATTATCCCTATATGTATATATAAACTTTCTTTTTTTATATTATAGCTCAGTTTGCAAACATACACCCGACTATTTCTGGGGGTGGCAACTCTAGCCCCTCATTGTTACAAGATTAAACCGTGGGTTATGCCTAGCCTAGCTAGGATTTGGTCAGATAAAGTTACTGCCACTAAGGTTCTACCCCAAGAGGAAGCAGTGCTTCCCCAGGATCCGAACTCACGACCTTTAGCGCAATTTTTGTCTCACTCATTTGCCAGTCCAACTATGCCCTATTTTGTCCATCTATGTCCCGGGGGCATGTATATATTATTTTGTACAGATCTAAGTGTATGTTTGTGGGCACTTCTATAAAAGTAAATAGACTTCTTAACAAGCAACTTTTCAAAAGTTACTCAATTATGGCTTTTCTACAATGGACTTTTTAGAAAAGTGACTTATCCAAAAGTCTACTCTAAACTTAACCTCCAAACAACTATATTATGGAAAATGAATTTTTGGATCCAAAAATCCATGTGAAAAGTACTCTCAAACAAGCTGCAAATATAGTTCAAGGAACCTCTACCTCTTGCTAATTCAAATGCACATGTTATTTTGTAAGACTGTAAGGCTTCCAGTGTAGCTAACAATGTCCTTTCTTCTCTCTCTGTTAGGTAGATGAAAGGCAAATTCATATATGTACATGTACATATTCTGTAAGAATTTCGGTGTAGCTAAAATTTGAAGTTCAACAATTAAAATGATGCATAATCAGACACGCTAACTAGTGAGAATGAAAATATAATACATCAATTATAAAGGAGAAAATGAGTTAAAAAGGGAAGCCCATTTATAGATATCAACCGACAAGCTAATCCAGACACAACAAATTAAAGAATGTGCTGTGCTCCGCAATCAAGTTACACTTGACTAAAGCTACTAAACAACTATGTAAATAAAAAGATAAAAGGTAAATAAGAAAACAAAAAGGCTCACCACGCATACGCGGCCCAAGTTAGTCTACGATGATTACAGATAACATCCTAATGTTAATTCTAGTAACATCTGTGAAAATACATTTGAAAAAAAAAGGAGACAGACATCCATCAACTCATTGAACATCATTCTGTCTTAACATACTAGGCCCCCAAGTTATGAGCACCTAAGCACCTCACGCAGCAGCATTGATCGGCCCATTAGATCTGAATCCACGGCCCCTGCCACGAGTCCCCCTCCAACGGCCACGACCTGCCCAAAATAAACACACCAGGCCCAAGTGAGTAAACAGACATGGCCCAACTTAACAATATAAATATAATGCACATTATTTTTTAGAGACAATAGCAGTTCATAATGGGATGGAACAGATCTGAACAATGATTTCTCCAGGATAATGAAGAATTATCATATATAGAAGGGATAATTACAAAAACTACGCCTCAAGTTATAGGTAATTACAAAAAAAAAACCAGAAACTTCAAAATTACAAAAAACTACCCGAGGTTTGATTTTGTCTTGATTTTAAGGGATTAATTGTAATATTTCTATAAATGCAAGAGGAGCTTTTGAGTTTTTTTTCTTATGATGGGAGAAATGTAAGATGGAATCAAACCATAAGGGGTTTTGCGTAATTTTCAAACTTCATAATTGACCCCAAACCTCAGGGGTAGTTTTTGCAATTATCAGTATCACTATATAGAAAGGAGAAAGAGAGGCGGATCCTCTTGCTGAGTCAAGAGATTTGCCCATCAAAATCTAAATGGTAAATTCATACAATGGAATTTTCAGATTCTTCTCCCTAAAAAAAGTCATCTGAATTTAGAGAATATCCATAGAAATCAATGAAGTACAGACTTCAGAAACCAAGTACAGGTCAAGAGCAAATATTGCAGAGCAGAATCAAAGGGAGGTGGGTGATTGGACTCATGAGCAAAAAGTGCTTCTTCCTTAACTAAAAGATTTGCTACAAACTACTCCTAGCAAAAAGCTACAGAAACTAAAAATTCAGTTAGTTATTGACATGAGCGGCAGTACCTCGAGGTGCTTCTTGATTGTAGCCCTCAGTATCATGTGGAGTATCAAACTGAGGACCGTAATATCCTCCTCTTCCACGGCCACGAAATTGCGACCTCTACCTCGTCCCCTACCCTCGCATACCCACGATTACGCTCATAGCCTCCATCGTCAAACTCGGCAGGTGGATATCCATTCCCTACAATGAAATATAGCATATAAATTAAATACCTGCAAAAATTCCAGCATTGGTGATATTTAATTAATATGAATCAAAGAAGCCAAAATTCATACCAGATTGACCTCCTCTAGGCCTCCCTCTCCCTCTACCACCTCGGCCTCTTCCTCGGGCAAGAGGTGATCCTTCTGGCATTTAAAATATGTCAAAACACATGCTTTGCTAGAATATATGAAGAACAAGTACAATTATCAGAAAACATGAAACAACCTCCATCATAGTCGAGCTCCGTGGACACCTTCACCTGGTCAGCTGGTATGGGAGGTTGGTAACTACAGCACATAACAGATCATCAATAATCCTTCTTCCACGAATATGAACCCATTAGGTAGGACAAAGAACAGTTTACACATCAAAAATAGAACAGTAAAGACTTCACAATTTCGATATCCACAATTACTTTACAGCCCAAAAAAATTACCAAGTCATTAACTTAATAAAATCAACAGGTTGCTCCTCAAAAAATTCAAAGACCAATTCAAATTAAGTGATTGTGTTTTATTTGCTCCACATACTATTGCCACAAAGAAGAAAATTAAACTTCACAAACAGATGACATCTGCAACAACTCACCCAATATTTTTCGTATCCAACTCCTTTTTGGAGAGGGTAATTGTGACCATTGATACTTTCCTCGTGGTTTCCAGACTGCAGCAATTAGCAAACAATGTCAAGAAGGCCAGATATATTTGTCCCACTCAAACAATCTTGAAACAGAAGATTATCGTCAATTTTTAGAGTCAGTGTGAAGTGTCCTTACATTTGGAGGCCTTCCTCCAGGGGTTCCCATGTGTCAGTTATATCAGTGGATTGAATTGCTGTAATTTGGTGGAGACCAACAATTCTCCTCTGAGTTAAAAAAGTATCACATCTTCAGATAACCATCAGCAGTTAAAATCAACAATTGAGGGGAAAAATTAGAAAACTAATTAAAAAAGAAACCTTGATTAACTCCACAATTGTTACAGTTTTGTTGATCGCTCTGCCCATTGCCTTGAAAACAATTTCATCTGAACCCTTTTCCTACAATATCACATGATACATTGAAGATGTCAAATGATCTAAAAAAGTAATAGCGGAAGAATCATTCAGGCAGCCATTACGTATTCTGATATTCATATATAGAAAATGATATGGATACATCCATATCAATGAGAATGCAGGACCGGCAACAAGTTACATTAAATACTCAGGTTAGCCTGTGAATACATAGTTTGCTCTTATACCAGTATCTCACAATGAAATACCAAAAATCATTTATGAAATATTTGAACACCAATCACATGCAAGTCCCAAAAAAAATTCAACAGACCAGAAACCTTTAATCAAAGGGACACCAGAATACTACAAAATATAGCACAACAACATTTGTTCTCAAAATCATCATCCAAATTTAGGATTGTTCTGACATCATTCACCAAAAAATAAAAAATAAAAAATGAGCAATCTGGAGGATTCCCCACCGTTGCACCGTTCATAAAATATCACTTACCCAACACCATCCATTTGGAAAGCCGAGTTCTAGTACATCACCACAGAGTCATATAGTCAAAGTTAACTTAATATTATACAACCATTTTCACTGACTAATTACACCACAACAAATGAACCCTTGAATCTGCACAAGTTACCTCATCTTACACAACTCAATCAAGATTATAACTCTGAAAAAAATGCTAGAAATGCATAATCATTTGAATATTAGCAAAAGAAACACGGCAACAAGCAATAGAATAGCAAAGCCAACTATACAACTCAAACAATCGTCCCAATATGTATGAATTAATTAGTCAAACAAATATGCTGTAAACAAATTAATAACCCGCAGAACTCAGACAAAATCACTTGTACATTCGAACAGTCCAGAAATCAGACGCTAAAAACACATCAGTTTTTATCTGACAGTCTTGCTCAAATTATACAAATCCACTCACTCGCACAAGCATAATAAGCAAATATATATACCTGAAGCAGAGTCATGGCATAAGTGATGTAGCTTCGCATCCTGCCTTGGCTTGTAATCCTAATTTCATTCTCATCAATCGGTGTCTCCACCTTTGGCTTCTCCACCTTCTGGTACCGATCCATGCTTTATAAAAATCTTTCAAACAAAAATTAAACCAATTAAACACAAAAAATTAACAAACACAAAACGAATCAGGAAAACCACCAACTAATTAATGAAAAGTTAGGGTTCTTGCTGGTAAAAATAAGAGCAACAGATCTGCAATTAATAGATTGAAAAGAAATTGAATAATTACAGTTGGAATTATTCATATATAAATACCTCGGCAATATTATGGAAGGATAAGGTTATAATCTCTTCTCCGGATTCGTTTCTTCGTTACACCCTGACCGTTTGGAGTACTTCTCAAATATTTATACAAAATACCCGGTCCCAAAGCTGTGCCCTAGTTCTTTTTAAACTGGTTGTTTTTCTTTTTTTTTTTTTTGTTTTATTTGTTAATAATAAGACCTTGGATAAGACAGTCGTGATATTTGGTTGCAAAAATCCTAAATAGGGCCAAAAAACTTGAGATATATCATTTGACCAAGTTTGGTTGGAGCATGACTCGCTTAGTAAAAAAAATAATAAATTATATAGGGTAATTATAAAAGGCCTCCTAAAGTTTGGGTTAATTACAAAAAAATCAAGAAGTATTTGAAAATTATGAAAAATATCTGATGTTTGATTGTATCTTAAATTTATGTGGGTAACTGTAATATTTTGATAAATGTAAGTGGAGCTTTTGAAATTTTTTGCATATGAAGGGAAAATTATAAGACATATCAAACGTAAATGATTTTTTTGTAATTTCCCAAAATTTCTAGGTTTTTTTTGTAATTAGTCCGAACCTTAGGAGTGTTTTTGTAGCTATCCCATATAATTATGTAAAAATCAAGCTACTGATATCTGACGCAAGATCATTTAAACTCGACTCGATTAATGATGAAATCAAATCAAAAAACCAAGTTTTAACACTCAATAAAAATTCATACAAACCTTGAACAGTTCAATTCTACTTGATTTATTTATACTCTATTGTTAGAACATTTGGACATACAATTTAGATCTAGCTAAATTTAAGTGAATCGTACAACACATTTGTTGGGTATTTCGGGAGATACTTGCTTTACTAGAACGGTAATTTGAAAAGTGTAGCATATGAAGTGAATATTAGAGTTTTAATAAGATTATATGCAATATTTTGTTTTAGGTGTTTGGGAAGGTACTTGGGAAAAAGGTATTTTGTTAATGAAAATAATAGTTGATTTTGTTTTATGAAAATAATTTGTACAATAAATGTTTTATTTGCTAAAATTATATTGTGATGGTGATATCCTATCAATCATGTTAGCAAATTATATTGCATGTTTAATGAAATAAACATTAATAACAATATAATTTTTAAATAATGTGATGATTTTAGCTTAAGGAGGATTCCATTTTATTTTGAGAAATATAGATTTTTGGGAGAAGGATAAAACAAAACTTTTTAAATTCGAAGAAAAAATAAAATTTCCAGGAATAAATTTTTTGGGAATGTTTGTTATGTTCATAATGTAAGGTTTTCTATTTTCTGTTATTCCAGATACATAATATATATCTACTTTTATCTTCACATTTTTTCACACTAAGAACATCCCAACTCTTATATTCTCAAGTTTCAGTTTTATGTCACACCATTAAAAGCATAAGCTTGTACAACAATTGAATATATGGCCTTCTCGTCTTCAAAGAACAATTGAATATTCAGTAATAGTACAGCTTGTACAACAACAATTTACAAAAACATCACAATAAGCTCACATTTGATGTTTTTTGGTTACAAAAACGCTTCCTTCTCTCTTTACTCTATCCTACCAGTCATGAAGCATGTAATGTATAGGGGTTACGTCCAACTTTTATTTCTAAAACTAATATTCTCACTTAAGTGCCAGAAAAAATAATGCCAATCCTAAAATTTGCAAGGGCAGAAATGCTTTAGCAGTGCCGCGATTTTTTGACCCAAGAATCCTGCATATCTTATCATCTGCACAAAATTTATCCAGAATCATTGAGGAGAAAGAGGTGACCAATTAGAAAAAGAACAAAAAAATGAAAAGAAAAGGAGAAAAGGCCAAACTATCCCAAACATACACTTCGCCTTATGAGATCCCACTAGATGAGAGGCTTAGAGTGCGATTGAATATCCTTTCATGGGATTTTTTTTCTGCTAAACAAAAGTTGATTTTTTTTTCTAAAAAGAAGAATGAATTTTGATAGTATGATTGGATACGAGATGAAAATGTAATAATGAAAACTGATTTGATGTAGAAATAGTCAAATAATGATTGGATATTATTGATACTTTTATCAAAGATTGGTGATTTGACGATCTTTTTTTTCTTTTCAAAATGAGCAGAATTGATTGGTGGAGTAAAAAGTGAAATGAGTGAATAATGTAGTTCCTGAAAATGTCCATAAGCAAATGCATTTTGAGGTAAAAAAAAAATCACCAAACGAAAATGAATCTTTTTAGGTATCCAATGGCTACCTTATATTTTCAGTCACCACCAAAGCACCAACTCAGCATTTATTCACAAGCTCATGAATCTTTCCCATGCCCATACTTGTACAATGTCTCTCAGTAAAGCATGTATTGGAAATACAGAGCAAGCATTCAAACAAGATTAAATGCATCTAACAATTATATGCCAAGTTTACACTCTACCTTAGATACACTCTTAGACTTTGTATTCACCAACATGCATCCACTTCGTCGATGACCACTTATTCCCTTTGATGACAGGGCAGCCACCTGATATCAAATAATAGATCATGATAATTAGGAAACTAAAAGGTCAAACCAAATCAAATGCTAAAAATGTAAGCCAGTGGCTCAAACACAAAACATTTTTGCCTTATACCTAGGAAGAATTTCCTACAAGAACAGACCACGAGTTTCTCAATCTTTAATATGACACAAAGGTAGTGTTTGCAAATAGAATCCAAAGCTGGAAAAATCAAAGTTGAAGTATTTGGGAAAAAAATAATTTCAAAATTAACTTTTGGATAGAAAGACAAAAACACCCATATATGAGTGATGATATGGGTATTTAGGAAGAGAAAAGACAATTTTGGGTTATGATAAAAATTCGAGGATAAGAATGTCAAAACAAAATTCTTTTCTTTCAAAAATACCAAAAGAACTTATTCCAAGTCAGAAGCCCCTCACCCCCAACTTTTAGATTTTGATTAAATGAAGCAAACGCTAGCATTTACAAAACTGTTTTTTTTCCAAGCTAAAATCTGAGAATCGCTATTTTTTTAGTGTTTGCAAACACTCTCAAACTTAATTACTCATGTAGGATCATTTTACTAGAATAGAATATGGTATCTTTATAAAAAAACTTGTTATTTGCAAGTAGGGGGATTAAAGTAATGAAAAATTGCCCGTGGACACAATTAAAACTCACCATGCAAGCTTGTTGGATCTAGAGTAGCATCAGGCCGCATACTCCAGAAAAGTAGTGCATCACCCATTTTTGGTTTCACAGCAAGGCCTCTCTTAGCACACTCTGACATCTCATTCCACCCTGGCACAGAGCTAAAATTGCCCTTGGCAGCAGGAAAAATTGTCTCCCCACCTTCTTCAACATCTGACCTGCATCAGGTCCCTTATTTTAAAAATAATAATCATAAAATCAGATACTCAGGAATCATCAAAACATGGAGTACTCACAAATACATAAGTACAGTAGCTATGCGTTGACCCCCATTTTTTGTGTTGAATTCATCAAGAAAGTAGTCATAATGAGGCTCATATTTTTGTCCCACTTCATAGTGTAGAACTTGTAGACCTTCTCCATGCTCTGTAATTTAATCCAAGAATAATAAGGCTACTGTTGTGGGGTAAATTCGAAGAGAAAGGAGAGCATTCAGAAACCACAGTATCAAGAAAAAATCACTCTAGGGGCCTGATTCTTGTATACAACTAGGGACCAATTTACAAGAACAGGGAAAGCTGAAATTTTGTAAAGAAAAGACTAGAGTAGCATAATGCCTGTTTGACACACAGCGAAATAATGCGGTAATGTAGCACGACTGTCAGTATCTTGCAACTGTTTCTTCATAATCAAGCACGAATATAACAAACATCAAGGGAAAGCATGCATTTCTTAGTTGAGTTGATTTTTCTGTCAATACTAAACATATGATCGTGCTCAGAAATATCACGATTTACCACCAATCAATGCACGCACTCATACGAAATAGTTACTATTCTTTGTGTTCCTCTTTTTTTCCATGCAAATCACACTATTAAGAGCGAGATTATATGCACCTAAAGCTAGAAATAGGTCATAAACTTTGACACTGACACCACGAATCACCTAAGCTATGCATCTTATAACCACTCAACATTGTGTTAATGGAACCCGAATGCCATTTCCACAAAACTTCAGTCTGGAACAATCTCAGAATATTACAAAACTGAAGCTTCTATGTTTAAATTTCATGTACAACGTCATTGTATTCATGACATTTATAACAACCAATTAAATGAACATAAGTGACCAGGCAAAACATGAGGCATAGATTCCTATCAATGAGCTTAAATTCCATTACCTGCAGGTATGAAAGTGTAATCTGCTATTCTTTTTTCGATAGTTGTGATGACTTTATCTCGCCCTCTCCTCAAGAACATTCCAGAACTTGTCCGAACCCTGAAACATGATGTTGCTTCTATTTATACCAAAAACATGGATACATGAAAATAGAGTTACAAAGCCAATGCTTGTGTATTCAGATGGAATACAAAAACGAAGACACAAGTAATGAAAATAGATTAGAGGAATAAACCTGCTATCTTTACTCTTGCCAGTCTTGCTATCAACCACTGTTGATTTTGCCATGTGAGGTTTAGCTAGATTTATCAGATGCTCGCATTCTTCCTTAGACTGTCAGTAAGGTTATCAGTTTCAGATATGCTTTTTGCCAAATAACTGAATAAGGCAGAAAACTTATCCAGAAAATAGCAGCATTAGAAAACTTGAAATCTTTTGCTTCAAATAAGTCAATCCATTTGAACAAAATATTTCTTCACCAATCTGAGGTCGTAATTCACGTCATTCAGACCCAGCATTCATCAAATTCAAATATGACCGCAAATAGTAATTTCAAGAAACAATTATTATTGTAAATTATTCATCAAGATAATCAATGGCATGTTTCAGAAAGCAATTGCATGTTCTCTATCCACATTCATATGTTACATCCATCCAGTCAAACATAAAGTTGGGGTTAGACCTAGAGTGTGTTATCAGGGGATAATTAACAAAACACGAGATCAAAATAAATGGCATTGTGCTTATTAAGATTTTTTTAGAATTATGTTTCTGCAGAAGCAAACTCCTGAGGAGTATCAATTTAAATTCTTTAGGCTTCAAATGTATCAAACCCCCGTGACAATTTCAAACTAATCCCATTATCAACAAGCCAAGATGACCAAATCACTGAGATGGACAAACAATCAATAACCACATTATCAAAAACCCCAAGAAGCATAAAAAGCTCTAGCAGTTTCAGCTCTGCTATGTATATACCCTCCAAAATCCAATCATGGTAATTCCACAAAAGCATCAAAATTCCTAGTAAAGGAATCGAACAGAAAAGAGAATACAAATACAAATACATCTCCAAACTGAAACTCAATTTAATTTACATTGTCAACCGTAAAGACCAAAATGAAAAAGAAAGCACTAAATTACAGATATATAAAATCGAAACTCACCAAAAAGTTATGATAGATGAAAGCCCTAGGCTCCCACGAAAGAATCTCCGTCCATTGTTCCCCTCTTTCCCCCAATCCTTCTCCTTCACTTTTGCTGCTATCATCACCCCAACCAATTAAAAAAAAACCAATAAAAAGGCATTAAAAAAAACAAATAGTCATTAAAGAAAAGTTTACATGTCTAATTTCAAACGCTTCAATTTGATTCGATCGCCGATGGGCGAAGATTCCTCGTCCGAGCCAATGGGGAGAGAGAGGATTCCGAGGCCTAGAAGCATCAAGAGCACTACTGTCAGCATTAATAGCATCGACAGCACCAAAACTACAGTAGAGGATCTCTTCCCTTGATGTCGATTTCCCCTCACCCTCGCCATTTTTGTTCTGTAAATTGAAAACAAATTAAAACCCTAATGAACGATAAAAATATACAAATCTTGGTATGGGCTGAAGAACGCCTGTGATTTGTCTCTGAGTGTGATGCAATGGGGAAGAAGTTCAAGGGGAAGCTTAATTTACAAAAAAGCACTCAATAGTTTGACTTATTACGGAAGTTATTGGTGTTTCTGTAGGCGGCGATTAAGGGGTACTTTTGACACTTCACGAAAATTGTGTTCTTCATTTTAATATCTAAGCGTACGTTTTCTTTGTAAGCTGCACTAAGATTCGTACTTTGTCTACCGACTACCAATCTGACTTTAGGTTGAATATTTCATTTTTCTTTGGTCCATAAATATTAAGTACTATGTTAAGATTAATGGCAAAAGATAATAAATAAGCTTTGAATTATCGGAGACTAGCTAGTTAGGAATACTTCTGTTAGTTAATATGTGTATCATACCCGTATAGTACCCGTACATACGAATAATTGAAAAATACTTTCATTTTCCGTACAGATTCTGAAGCGGCATTAAATACTCCGTACTTTTCAAATAAAACGTTTAATACTCGTATTATAGTTATCCGTATAATACTTGGCGAATAAAACTTCATTTTAATATTTTTATAATATTTAAATAAATCAAAAAATAATTAAAAAACCATTTATAAGTATAATTACAATATTATAAAATAATAAATAAGAATATTAATAATAAATAAGTATAGTAATTATTATTAAATAATTATCTTAGATTTATGTTAAGTTATAATTTAATATAATATAAAACTATATATTAAGTTTTATATAATCTAATTATAAATACAATTCACTTAAAAGTTAACTAACTATTATTAAATAATTATTTTTAATTTGTATTATAATTTAAAGTAAATTAATAAAGTACTTAAAACTAATTTTAATATAATTTATACATAAGTATGAATTACAATCTATGTAAATATACTGTTAAAATAAGTCATATTATTACTCACGAACAATTATTTTATATTCGTATTAAACCCATACGTCTACGGATCCGTATATTAAATATTTCCATATTTTTTACCGATTTTTTCGCCGTAACATTCAAAAAATATTTATAATATATTCGTACGTACTAAATAACGAACTCTTTCCATCCCGTATTTAACTAACAGAGGTTAGAACTTTAATTAAATGATCATTCATTTATTTTAGATGATAAGATTAGATCTACTTTTGTTTTTTAAAGGAAGATTAGATCTACTTGAATAAACAAAACATGTAACTTCAGAAATTTCAAAAATATTACCCTTAACTCGGGAATGATATAAATGGGTCGGATCTCTCACTAATTTGATTTGTCAAACTTTTTATTCAAATTAGATTTGGTCAAGTTCTTTATATATTTTCATCGGATTTTTATGCAAAAGAACTGAGAATTTGAATTATGATCGAAATTCATAACAAATCTACAAAACATATTATTCATAGTGGAATTTTTATGTTTCTTCAAGTCTTCTTCTTATTTCTTTTTCCAAAAAAGAAAAAGAAAAAAAGTATTCTTCCTTTTAGGAATTTACAGTCGAGGCCAAAAAACTTGAAATAAGGTTTTGGAGTCCAATGGGCAAATGCCCATTGATTTTTGTAAACTGGGAGCGTCAAAAAAGTGGCTATCTATATCCAATAGTCAACGTAAAATATACAGATAGACTGGGCCCGTAAAATGTTAACGCTGTTGACTTTTTAATCACTCATTTATTTGGTGGTTTTTAATGCAGTTACTTATCATTTGTATATGTTGACTTGTCAATTGAGCACAATCGTAGCTATGAACAGTCAAAACTCAAAACTTCATATTGCGGATAAGATCATAAGAACAAAAATGTTTTTTTTTTTTTTACGTTTCTCCATCTCTCAAGATAATTGGTACATGGAAATTGGGAAAGGATCATGGGACGGAATCAAATTCAATTTGGAAAAGACAGACAATAAATCATTTGCTTAAATCCGAAATGATAACAATAGAAGCATCATTAGGCATGGGAACTAAAATACCATGCCAAAAGTAGCATCCACAATAAATTAATTTAAAAGTGTTTTCTTATCTCAAAATATACATATTATAATTACAAAATTTATATTCTTAGTTTTATCTTTAATCAATTATTAGTGAAATGCTCTTTGTTAGCCATTGTTGCAAACGTCCCACAACCAAAACCGACATCCCCCCACCAAAAAAAAAAAGAAAAAATTATTATTTGTGAGACACATTACAATTTATTATTAAGGCCCCAAGAAAAAATAAAAAAAAATAGAGGGATTTCAAACCTATGGGCTGACAATTGAAAATGTCATTATGGTGACAAAGTACTATAATAAATAAAAATTGAGAAGACATAGTCCTTGTATCTTAACATTTTCAAAACCTTTTTTTTTTTCAATTTTAAACTATTCATAGAAATAGAAACATGTTTGTTTGATATATTTTTATTTTCCACTGAAAATATATTCTTTATAATTTTTTATTTTCTTTAAAAAGTTCGTCATTCACTTATTCCTACAATTTTCAAAACATTCGTAAACTTATTCACTTATATTGTCATTCAATCTCATCTGCACTATTACATCAATATTTCTCGACCTTCCTAATAAATCTAACTTAGTAAAATGTGAAAAAGATACTTTTAGAAATTCCATCAAATATATTCTTACTTATATCATGTAATTTCTTGCATAAAATATATTAGAGAAAATAATTGTTTGCAAAACTTTGACCATTTCACACTTTGCAACCTAAATTATATTTTTTTTTAACGAATAACCTAAACTTTGCGAGATTTTACTTTGCAACCTTCTGCTAGTTGAAGTTGGAATATTCCAAGAATATACCTGGAATACTCCGGGTCACATGAGCGAATATTCCTGGAATATTCTAATTCCAGCTGGCCGGAGGTTGTTAAATGGAAAAACCCACAAAGTTTAAGTTGTTAGTTACAAAACAAGTAGTTTATGTTGCAAAGTGTAAAATTGGTCAAAAGTCATGTTGGGAGAAATTATTTTCCCAATTTATTATAAATTTTTTTTAATCAAATATCTTCTCATTTCAAAATCTATATTTTCCCAATATTTGGATTTCAATCAAACATATTCTCAATCTGTGCATAAAAATTTATACAATCCAAAAAACTCAGTGAAAGTTGTGAAAAATGAAAAATCATAATGGAAATACAACCATAGGAGGCGAAAGCAATGGAGATAAGATTTAAAGATATATTATCTGTTAAGATAAGCTTGTAGTAGATTATTTTATTATCTTTTAAAGAGTTTTTCAATTATTAGGAGTTTTATTGTTGTAAGTTTAATTCTATAAATATTTATTTTGTTATTATTTTTAGGGTGGTTGTTTTTCAAATTAAAAATCGAGGGTATTCTGTCTATTGTTATATCTCTTACAATATTCTTATAGAATCAACGTACTAGGTAAGTTCTATCTTTATTCATGCTTCTGCCTAAATCAGTTGGTATTCAGAGACCAGTCTACATACGCTTCCTGAATCATGTTGTTCACACAGGATTCACAACGTATGAACGACACTGCACAGATTCGTCAACAGATCGACTTGTTGATACAACGGATAATCTCGCTCCAAACCCAACAACATGAATTTTCCGACGATGTCATTGCTCAGCTCACGGGCGACCGAGGTCGAATGCGTGAGGCATGCAGCGGAGGCAATGACCAGAATAATCTTGATGGATATGGTTTTGATTTTTATTCGTCTATGCATGTTTCATAAAATGAGGAGGATGGTGGTTATGATGGGTGATACATGTAAAATATACGTGCATTTAAGGGCTTATTTTGATATATAGTTGCTGCAGTTGCATGTATATTTAGTGTGTTTTACTTGGTTTCTTTTGTTGGGCGTGATACTGCGTACTCTTGTGAATTTTGTAGAAAATGGAGCTAAATTGGATAAAATGTGATTTCACATTCAAATTATATGTCAAAAGACAAGGTACGAGCAAATATGTGAAGGAAAGAAGCATGGACGGTCGAACAAAAATGGAATTTCCTTCAAAAACGTCTAAACGCGCTAATAGTTTCTAGCACTAACAAGATTTAGTATTATGGTCATAACTTTCTCTACAAAATTGATATTGAGCTAATTCGCAGGACGACAACTTTCATGAAGACCCCAGGAGCAAATTCGCTCGTTTAAAGTCACACGGGTTGTGTGAAGTCACACGACTTGACCGTGTGAATGGTTCCGTGTAATTTTACATGTCCGTGCGACTTGCTTTTCAGAGACAGATTACACGGTCTGCTCGTGTGAGGCCACACGACCATGTGGAGTGCCCGTGTGAACTGACATGGCCTGTGCGATATGTCTCCGGTTGATTTTGAGTCCTTTTCCTATCAGAACTCTACCAGTGATCTCTCAAAGCACCTATAAGAGGGAGACCAAGGCCTGGACGAATTTACATCATCTTACACCATTCATACAATTTCATATACCACAAAGTACACTACATTACACAGGAATATACAAATCAAAGGTCTTCTAAAAGAGGAGGGCTAGGTTACGAAGAACACCCCAAGGCCTTTTACATCTACGGAAGCACAAGAGTTTCGAAGACTTGGAAAGAGGATCCATTCTGACAAGAACGAGTTTTCTTTCTTAGTTTAGATCTCTTGTATGTACTTAAACGGTGTCATAATATTGATTTCAAGTTTGTCTATGAATTTGTTATCAATATTTGGCTAATCTCTCGGATCCTAGGGCATAATCAAAACTGTGGATTCATGTTAAATCTTGATTAATTATTTTCTTAATTGATTCATGGGTTCTATTTTATGAATTCGAGTGCTTATTCTTAATTGTCGATTATCTGATCAATAATTTGCATGTCATACTTGTTAGTCCATAATCCGAGAGGTGAGTTCTAGCAAGATGAAAAAAAATCCAGACATAAACAGGATAATGTATCGGGAGACTACTTCTGTTGGAAGTTATTAATAGTTGTGATGCATCGGGAGACCTCAATTATAATTAATCTACTGTTTATGCGCCACCCGGGAGGGGAGATAAACTAGTTTAGGAATTGAACCCATAGAAACGCATGAATTGGTTTTGTGAAACATTAATTGGATTTAATATTGAAGAAACGTGTTGAGATTATGTGCCTAGAATTGTTTTCGTATTTGTTAAAAATACTTATGGGGTTCGAAATTTATTTCTTTATCTTTTTATTTTTGATTTTATATAAACCTTAGATATTCGGTTGCTTCAATAAAATTGGAATGCGTTGTTATTATAACCTAAGTGTTTCGTAGTCAATCCTTGAGGAATACGACTGTTAGGATTTTTCTTACCGCAAGTTTACGGTGTCAAGTTTTAATATAGTGAAAGTAAGGTTGTCGTATCCACAGGGAATAATTATCGAATTATTACTAAGTACTATAATATAGTAGTCTAACTTTATTTAGAAATTCAATAATTGATGGAGTTTATTATACTAGAATAACAAAAATAAATTAAGAATATGAGAATAAAAATGAGTTTATCCAAATGATTAAATGAATTCTAGAGGTGTGATGAATCTAGTTATCCCTTATGTTATCAATATGGTTTATCAATCATCAATTACCAATTTATAAGTCAAGATTTCTACAATAATCATTTCCTCTCTCGAGTGCCAAATGATTTTAGATCTAAATTGGGAAATCAATATCTCTATAAAAATCACCAATTGAAATCTCAATAAAAGCTATGAATCTTGATAAATGACTTCAAAGGATTCACAAATCTCTCAATTCTATGAAATCCTAAGTTATGTTATTTCAAGGTCATGTATTCAATTACCTCTCTCAAGTGTCAAATCAAATACACCAAACACTCTAAATTATTGATCAAGTAATTTAGAAGCAATAGATCCAAATAGCACAAATAAATTGATAGATCTAGATTGACAAACCACAATCTCAAAACATAAGTTCAAACATAGATTACATCATCCTTCTAGAATTATAGAGTTTAGCTCATGATTAAAGAAAATGAATCCATAAGAATACAATAATACATCTTACAAGATATGAAGAAAGCAACAAAATAAGAACAAGAGTTGAGGGATCTTCTCTATTTCTAGATGATAGAAGCCTCCAATCTTCTTCTCAAAGCTCTTCCCAAGATGTCCCAATCCTTCTTCCTTGTCTTGTAGTTGTTTTCTTCTCTTCCCAAGGGTCCAAGATCCCTAATTTAAGCCCCAAGGCTTCTATTTATAATCCCACAAAAGTCCAAGAAAGAGGGTAGGTGGAACATAGAAATTTCCGCACCGGGCGCAGCGGTGCCCGGGCTTGGGTGCTGCGGCGCCCAGCACAAAGTTACAAAATACCGCCCGGGCGCTGCAGCACCCACACACGTCTAGCACATCCATCCCTCCCGGGCGCTGCAGCGATGGGTGTTGGGCGCTGCAGCGCCCACACCCATCTCACACAGCAGCGCCCACACCCATCTCACACCTCCGTCACCCTGTACCGGGCGCTGCAGTGCCTGCCCGTCTTAAGGTTTCAAAATGCGATTTTCTTTGTTTCTTCTTCCTCAAATGCGATTTCTTACTTCTTAGCACCGTTTTTCATCATTTTCCGGCTACCGAATCTGTATTGACTCTTCATTGACACTTAATGAAATAAATTGAACTCTAACGACTCTAAAACACCCAAAAATAATACCAAATCCTAATCTAAAATACTCAATTAGTTGGTAAAATACCAACTTAACAAATACCCCCAAACTTAAGCTATTGTTTGTCCTCAAACAATTATAACTCCAAAATGAAAAACAAACAATACAACAATGACACAAGCAACTACAAAACTCCACAACCAATAAAATTTGTCTCAATACTCATTTCACTATCAATCAAGCATGCGTTTTGACATTGTGATCAAAAGTGTTGAATGCTCATGACAATTCCGTTTACATTATTCAAATTGATTCACGCAATCGAATGTTATCAAGATGATCCACTTCTAAATATCAAAAGGTAATGAATACCGGATTCCATAAGCTTGTCATTCACACTAATCTCCACTAATGTAGGCTAATATAACACAAGGATCAATAGGACTTTCAAAGCTTATAATGTGGCTTAGGGTCGGGTAGGAAAATTTAGGATTAAGTGGCTCAACTCACCCAAACACACAATTATCATTTCAAATCACCAATTGCCCAACAAAATAGCTACCTTCACTTCTGTTGAATTCTCGATTATTCTCCCTTTATGAGCCTCGACCTTTTTTTTCCCAAAACCCCCAAACTTAATCTTTTGCATATTTTAACACATGGGGTTTCATATTTTTCTTTTTTCGGCAACTTCATGCGAGTGAACACATACCCTACTTATCATATCCTCCTCAACCTTCAATCATTTTGTGTGTATGAGTGATGGGTAATTAGGATTTTCACATGTAAGCTCAAGGTAAAAGATTGGTTGCCAAAGAACGGGTTTAACAGGCTCAAACGGGACACTAGTGAAAATATATAATATAAAGGTAGGCATTTTTGGCTCTAGCTTGTTCAAAGATGGCCTAAATCATTTCCTTAATGTTACTTCACCTAGGATTTCGCCTCGACTAGAGATCAGACAAGTTCTAGAATCCGGTGGGATCATACAAGAAACACTCAACTTCATTAATCATTTTCAAATAAGTTAACAGAATTATGCATGTATATGAATTCAATGAAGCAAAATATAGATCACCACTTAAAAGCATGCTCTTGTGATAGTTCAACTCGTAATCAACAAATCTTCTTAGTCATGCAGTTCTACAGTTCAACATACTACTCGACTCGACTCGACTCGATTATGTTTTTTTTTTGACATGACTCAATAGACACAAAATAAACAAATACAGATTACACCCCCCCAAACTTAGAATGAACATTATCCCTAATGGAGAGTGAGAAAAACTTTCCTGGTAGCCGGAGTGCCTAGGACTCCTCATTGGAGTCGTGTGGTGAAAAGTGAGCAATAGGACCCGGTGGTGGTGGTGTCGGGAACTGGAATTGTGGGTGCGTCTGGCTATATATCTGGGCAAGAACTCGGTTGTGCTTATTCACATATTCCTCCCGTGCAGCTCTATGGCGTTGCTCAGCTACAAAAGCCCTTCTCAATTCTCGTACTTCGCGAACTAGTGCGTCAGAAGGGTTGTTATCGTGATGTGAGCATCTGGAACGAGAATGTCTTGCCGCTTAACCGGATGGAGCGTCTATATTTTGTGACTGGTCGTGAGCCTCCGGTTCAACAGGTGGAAGAGCAAATTCGGGATCAAGGATATATCCCGCACCCTTCGGGTTAGGCACACCGTCTGTCCATTCTTCATAGGATGCAATAATAGCCGAATCTATAGGCCCTTTCGGCCTTTCCAACGGCTCGGAGGTATCCCATGTAACACCCGTTTTCTTACATAGCCCGCAAATTAAACTCGGTAAGATTAATCCCCCGGATTTGGGGTGTAGAACTTTGTAGCGGAGGGACCTTGCAATAATCACCGCTGGGTCGAATTTTATGTCAGTAACAATAGCATATATAAGATGGGCTCGTTCCTTAGTAACGTCACTGACATGCTTGGTTGGTATCAAATTGTTACATATAAAGTAGTACCAAGCTCGCCCATACCGACTAAGCCGCGTGTGGGGAAAAGACAAAGCACCTCCCGCAACTTTAATATGACGTATCTCAGTTCCAGGCCGACATAAGGTATTACAAATCGTCTCCATATTCTGTGGTTGCGAGACGAATTCAACATACGGGGAGTGATCCACCTCTGGTAGTCTATAGTATCTCCTTATCGTTGTTGCATCAGTGTGTATATATTTTATTCCACGTACAAAAATCTCCATGTCATAGCCAGTTAGGGACGCCGCATTCGCATTCGCATAAAATTCCCAAACAATATTCAGTGCGAATGGTTCAGGTTGGGCACAAAGTTCCTTCCATCGCTTTTGGTGTATCATTTGCGCAAGCTCACCATCATTCGGCCCCGGTTGCAATCCCCGTTCCGTCGTAATACTCTTCGTGCATAGTGTGTCATTGTACAACCGTTGTGCTTCCAAGTTAATAAAACGGTGTTCATCATGTTCTTCGGAAGTACTTGCCACACTTTTCCCCTTGCTTGTTTTCTTTGTTCTTGGCATTTTAATTGATCGGGAAATCACCTGGAAAATAACTCAAGCAAAACAACACATAGAACACACAATACGAGTTAGAAGTTAGGAATTTTCGCAACTACTCAAGAATTATGCATCCTTGCTATCAATTCATGATCAAATAACCTTTAGTACACAATGATGACAAGAATCAAATGCCTAGGTGTAATATTTTTCATTGAGACATTTTCACAAATACCTTGTAGGCATATATGCAAACGAGAGATGAACACCAAGTTTGAAATTCAATTCATGCCCAATTTCAACACCAACCAATTCAAGCACATAATAGCCATATATCATCACAATTTATCAATTATTTATCAAAAATTTCGAAATTACAATGATATTGAAAATTCCCACATTTTTAACCTAAGCTTGAAAATTTTGCAAAAGATGATGTACAATGAATCTCACTTACCCAATTGATGAAGAAGATGAATTTGATGATCAACTTGTTCAATTGCCCACTTGAATGATGTAAAATGGAAGACTAGGTGGGATTTTTGTAGAAGAAGAGAAAATGGGCGAGAATGACGTGTATGTTGTGTTTTTAAAACACCAGGCTGACCCAGCCCTTATTTAGCTTAAACCGATCGGGCGCTGCAGCGCTAGGGGCCGAGCGCTGCAGCGCCCGCACATGCCCTCTCGATTCTTCGCCTGTCTCTTCGCTTGCTGCGATCGGGATCGGCATGCAGCCTTCCTAGAATCGCAATTTTCAATTTTTTTTATATATATAATTTAAAATCACAATCAAACTCAAAATTTAAAATCACACATAAATTAATTCACACAAAAATCACACCAAATTCAAATAAAAACACGCCAAAATAAAAGAAAATAAAATCACACTAAAAATGCGATCACACGAAAACCACTTGGGTTGCCTCCCAAGAAGCGCTAAATTTAGAGTCGTTAGCCGGACTTAACTACTCGGGCTCGAGAAATTTCATCACCAAGTGGAAGATTTAAAACCTTCCTTGCTTCATTTCCGAAATAATGTTTCAACCGTTGTCCATTCACTTGGAACGAATTCCCATCGTTTCCTCTCAACTCGACGGCACCATAAGAAAACACACGTTCAACCACAAATGGCCCGGACCATCGTGATTTGAGTTTACCTGGAAATAGTTTCAATCTAGAATTGAACAATAACACTTGTTGGCCGGGTAAGAATTCACGTCGCAAGATTATTTGATCATGCCATTTTTTTGTTTTTTCTTTATACAATTTGGCATTTTCATATGATTCATGACGAAATTCTTCCATTTCGTTTAATTGAAGTAATCGGTTTTCACCGGCCTCTTTCAAGTTAAAATTCAATTTCTTAATTGCCCAATAAGCTCGATGCTCAAGTTCAACCGGCAAATGGCACACTTTACCAAACACCAATCGATATGGTGACATACCAATGGGTGTTTTATAAGCCGTACGATAAGCCCATAAAGCATCATCGAGCTTTTGTGCCCAATCCTTTTGATTAAAACTCACAGTTTTCTCAAGAATTTGTTTCACTTCACGATTTGAAATTTCGGCCTGACCATTAGATTGCGGATGGTAACCAAGCGCAATCTTATGACGCACACCAAATTTAGCGAGAAGGTTATTAAATAATTTATTGCAAAAATGCATACCTTCATCACTTACAATAGCTTGAGGAGTACCAAACCGAGTGAAAATATGCTTGTGCAAAAATTTTAGTACTACCTTAACATCATTCGTTGGTGTAGCAATTGCCTCTACCCACTTGGAGACGTAGTCAACCGCAAGCAAAATGTACAAATTTCCATAGGACGCAGGAAATGGCCCCATAAAGTCAATACCCCATACATCAAACAACTCCACCTCCATTACATTTGTTAAGGGAAGCTCATGACGCCGTGAAATATTACCAATCCTTTGGCATCGATCACAAGTCTTTACAAAAGCATAACAATCCTTGAATAATGTTGGCCAATAAAAACCAAATTGTAGTACTTTTGCAGCGGTTCGGGTTGGCCCGAAATGTCCCCCATAAGATGAGGAATGACAATGTTGAAGAATCTCTCCAATTTCTTCCTTAGGAACACAACGGCGAATGATAGAATCCGCGCATCTTTTGAACAGTAAAGGATCATCCCACAAATAAGACTTAACATCATGTAGGAATTTTTTCTTTTGGTGTGAAGTCAAGTCCGGTGGAAGAACTCCTCCCGTGAGGTAATTAACAAAATCTGCATACCAAGGTAATGATGTCTCGGCACGCATAATTTGTTCATCAGGAAATAATTCTTTTATTGGGCTTTCAATCACCTCGTGAGGTTGCTCGAGGCGGGATAGATGACCGGCAACCATATTTTCACTCCCTTTTTTATCCCGAATCTCAATATCAAATTCTTGCAAGAGCAAAATCCATTGAATTAACCGAGGTTTTGCATCCTTTTTTGAGAAAAGATATCGGATTACCGCATGATCCGTATAAACAATCACTTTTGTACCCACCAAGTAAGCTCGGAATTTATCAAATGCAAAAACTACCTCCAACATCTCTTTTTCTGTGGTGGTGTAGTTTTGTTGGGCATTGTCCATGGTCCTGCTCGCATAGTAAATTGCTTTAAAAATTCTGTCTCGCCTCTGACCAAGAACGGCACCCACTGCATAATCACTCGCATCGCACATAAGCTCAAATGGTTGGGTCCAATCCGGCACGATCATAATAGGAGCTGAAACAAGTGCCTTTTTTATCTATTCAAATGCCTGCAAACAAGACTCATCAAAGCAAAAGATAGCATCATTTTCAAGGAGATTACAAAGTGGTTTAACAATTTTTGAAAAATCTTTTATAAATCTCCTGTAAAATCCTGCATGCCCTAAAAAGCTTCTTATGCCCTTCACATTTGAAGGTGGGGGTAGCTTTTCAATAGCCACAACTTTCGCCCTGTCAACTTCCAAACCTGTACAAGAGATACGATGCCCAAGTACAATCCCTTCTTTGACAATAAAGTGACATTTTTCCCAATTAAGTACAAGATTAGTTTTCTCACAACGTTGCAAAACAAGAGATAAGTTATGAACAATGGTCAAAAGAAGTACCAAAAATAGAAAAATCTTCCATAAAAATCTCCATGATTTCCTCAACCATACCATGAAAAATCGCCATCATACACCTCTGAAAAGTAGCATGTGCATTACATAATCCAAATGGCATCCTGCAAAATGCAAAAGTACCATATGGACATGTAAAAGTGGTCTTTTCTTGATCTTCAGGGGCAATGGCGATTTGATTATACCCTGAATAGCCATCAAGAAAACAGTAGTATTCGTACCCTGCCAACCTGTCCAACATTTGATCAATAAAGGGGAGGGGAAAGTGATCTTTACGAGTAACTTTATTCAGTTTTCTGTAATCAATACATACTCGCCATCCTGTGACAGTTCGTGTAGAAATTAATTCATTGTTATCATTTTTCACAACTGTCATACCTCCATTTTTAGGAACAACCTGTACCGGACTCACCCATGAACTATTAGAAATGGCATAAATGATACCTGCCTTTGGCCATTTTAAAACCTCATTTCTCACAACTGCTTTCATTGCGGGATTAAGTCGTCTTTGGTGCTCAATAGATGGTTTATAAGACTCTTCCATTAAAATTTTGTGCATTACAATGGAAGGACTTATACCTTTCAAATCAGAAATATACCAACCCAAAGCCAACTTATGCTCATGAAGCACGCGCAACAACTTTTCTAATTCGGGTGAAGATAATGAAGAAGAAACAATTACCGGGTAAGTTTTATCTTTTCCCAAAAATACATATTGAAGATGTTCCGGAAGTTTCTTTAGTTCTAAAGTATCTTTCGGAATATTTTCAATATTGGCATTTTCTAATTCTTCCTTTTGTCTTTTTTTTTACAATTTCTTTAGCCTCAAGGGAAAGAATAAACTCAAGCAAATCAATGTCATCACTAACTTCATCATCATATTTCATTATTGAATTAATCAAACAATGTTCTAATGGATCTTTTAAATCTTGTTTTATAACCTCCGTTTGAGCACATTGTTCGATCATATCAATAAAATGACATGTTTGAGGTTCTTCTTGAAATTTCATTGCTTTATAAATATTAAACAATACCTCATCATCATTTACCCGTAATGTTAACTCTCCTCGTTGCACATCAATTAGAGGCCGTCCCGTTGCTAGAAAAGGTCTTCCAAGAATCAAGGGCATTTCATGATCTTCCTCCATATCCAACACCACAAAGTCCGCCGGAAATATGAATTTATCTACTTTGATCAACACATCTTCAATCACTCCTCTTGGGTAGGTGAGTGATCTATCGGCTAATTGTAATGTGATGGTGGACGGCTTTACCTCTCCAAGGCCAAGTTTCTTGAAAATAGATAACGACATAAGATTAATGCTAGCACCCAAATCACAAAGAGCCTTATTAAAATAAGAATCACCAATAGTGCAAGGGATAGTGAAACTCCCCGGGTCTCTTAATTTTTGTGGTAGATTTCTTTGCAAAATGGCGCTACATTCTTCTGTGAGATTGACCATCTCGTATGCCTCCAACCTTCTCTTTCTCGACATTACATCCTTCATGAATTTTGCATAATTTGGCATTTGGTCAAGTGCATCGGCAAAAGGAATGTTGATGTGAATTTTCTTGAATATTTCCAAGAACTTGGAAAATTGAGCGTCCAACCTTTTCTTCTGAAACCTCTGTGGAAAAGGAAGAGAATTTGGTAATACATTATCAGAATTGGAAATTGGTTTTACCTCAATTTTCGCACTTTCTGATTGCTTGTCAATGCCCTCTTCATTGTGGAGTGTTTCAGAGCTTGCTTTTGGTTCATTGGTGGCATGAGTAGGCATCTTTGGTTCATCATATTCAGTTCCACTTCTCAACTTAATGGCCTTGCAATGCTCACGTGGGTTCACCTCGGTGTTACTGAAACGTATCAACTTTTTATTGTGAATTAATAGCCGTGGTCAATTGGCCCACTTGTGTCCCCAAAGATTTGAGATGACTCTCAATTGTTGTAACTCTTGAGCTCAAGTTGTCCATGTTAGAATCGGTTTGGTTCATCCTTGCTCGTGTTTCTACAAGGAATGAACTAAGCAATTCTTCCAAAGACTGCTTTTGTTCTCCCACGTTTTTACTCGTGCTTGCTTGATTTTGGAATCCCGGAGGTGGTTGCAACACATTTCTCGTATTGCTATACGAGAAATTTTCATGATTATGAAGTCCCGGATGATAGTGCGTTGGCAATTGATTCCCTCTATTATTGAAACCCCGATTGTTCACGTAATTAGCTTGCTCCATATCGGGATTCACCACTTCTTGACTTACCTCCATAACAGCCTATGTTTGTTGTTTTCCACCCGAATTTAGAGTGGCAATTTGCTTTGACAATGCAGAAATTTGAGAGGCTAATGCGGACATAGTATCAAGTTCAAGAACACCGACAACCTTTCTTGGCGTAGATCTCTTAGAAGGCCATTGATAACTATTTGCAGCCATTTCTTCTATTAAGAGCATGGCTTCACTTGGAGTTTTAGCCATCAATGTACCTCCCGCTGCAGCATCAATAATAGTCCTCGAATGCCCATTAATACCATTGTAGAAGTACTGCACTTTTTGCCAATCTGCGTACCCGTGTTGTGGACACTTCCTCAATAATTCCTTGAATCGCTCCCAAGCTTCGTAGAGTGGTTCAAAGTCGATTTGATGAAATTGAGAAATCTCACTCTTCAGTTGAAGTGTCTTGCTAGGTGGAAAGAATTTTGCCATGAATTTTTCAGTGAGATCATCCCAACTAGTGATACTTCCGGGTGGGAAGGTTTGAAGCCATTGTCTAGCTTTATCACGAAGTGAAAACGGAAATAACCTCAACCGAATAGCTTCATCGGGAACCCCATTCATTTTTATTGTGTCATATATCTCGAGAAAAATGGCCAAATGAGCGTTAGGGTCGTCCACAACACTACCCCCAAACTGGTTTTGCTGTACCATGTTGATCAAGGCCGGTTTCAATTTAAAGTTGTTCACATTAATTGGTTGGCGAACAATGCCTGAATAATTTTGGTTCGTGGTTGGTCGGAAATAGTCACGAATGGCCCTCTCCGGTGGTGCAATAACGGGTATGCGATTTTCATCATCACCATTTCCTGCCATTTTTGCGAACTCGATTCTTCGCGTGGCTCTAATCTTTCGAAGTGTTCTTTCAATTTCTGGATCAAATAAGATTAAATTAGCACTTTTATTTCTTTGCATCAACAAGAAAACACAAAAATGGCAATAACCCAATTGTAACAAGAACCAATCTAAATTAAAGTAAAACTACTCAGTAATAATATTAGCGCAAATAAGATGAATTATTCCCCGGCAACGGCGCCAAAAACTGGTTAGGGATTTTTCTTACCGCAAGTTTACGGTGTCAAGTTTTAATATAATGAATGTAAGGTTGTCGTATCCACATGGAGTAATTATCGAATTATTACTAAGTACTATAATATAGTAATCTAACTTTATTTAGAAATTCAATAATTGATGGAGTTTATTATACTAGAATAACAAAAATAAATTAAGAATATGAGAATAAAAATGAGTTTATCCAAATGATTAAATAAATTCTACAGGTGTGATGAATCTAGTTATCCCTTATGTTATCAACATGGTTTATCAATCATAAATTACCAATTTATAAGTCAAGATTTCTACAATAATCATTTCCTCTCTCGAGTGCCAAATGATTTTAGATCTAAATTGGGAAATCAATATCTCTATAAAAATCACCAATTGAAATCTCAATAAAAGCTATGAATCTTGATAAATGACTTCAAAGGATTCACAAATCTCTCAATTCTATGAAATCCTAAGTTATGCTATTTCAAGGTCATGTATTCAATTACCTCTCTGTGTCAAATCAAATACACCAAACACTCTAAATTATTGATCAAGTAATTTAGAAGCAATAGATCCAAATAGCACAAATAAATTGATAGATCTAGATTGACAAACCACAATCTCAAAACATAAGTTCAAACATAGATTACATCATCCCTCTAGAATTATAGAGTTTAGCTCATGATTAAAGAAAATGAATCCATAAGAATACAACAATACATCTTACAAGATATGAAGAAAGCAACAAAATAAGAACAAGAGTTGAGGGATCTTCTCTATTTCTAGATGATAGAAGCCTCCAATCTTCTTCTCAAAGCTCTTCCCAAGATGTCCCAATCCTTCTTCCTTGTCTTGTAGTTGTTTTCTTCTCTTCCCAAGGGTCCAAGATCCCTAATTTCAAACCCCAAGGCTTCTATTTATAATCCCACAAAAGTCCAAGAAAGAGGGTAGGTGGAACATAGAAATTTCCGCCCCGGGCGCTGCGGCGCCCAGCACAACGTTACAAAATACCGCCCGGGCGCTGCAGCGCCCACACACGTCTAGTACATCCATCCCGCCCGGGCGCTGCAGCGCCGGGCATTGGGCGCTGCAGCACCCACACCCATCTCGCACCTCCATCACCCTATACCGGGCGCTGCAGCGCCCGCCCGTCTTAAGGTTTCAAAATGCGATTATCTTTGTTTCTTCTTCCTCAAACGAAATTTCTTACTTCTTAGCACCGTTTTTCATCATTTTCTGGCTACCGAATCTGTATTGACTCTTCATTGATACTTAATGAAATAAATTGGACCGTAACGACTCTAAAACACCCAAAAATAATACCAAATCCTAATCTAAAATACTCAATTAGTTGGTAAAATACCAACTTAACAACGACCTTGCTTGCCATTATCCTATAAACTACACTGTACACTTGCAGTATAGAGATCCAAACAAATTTTCGGCGAACAAGTAGTTGGTGCCGTTGCCGGGGATTGAAAGATTCAACTTAGAGATAGTAATAAGTATTTCAATCTAAATTGAAGCAAAATTTTTGTAAATATTCTTTTTGATTTTTTTGTAAATATTATTTTTTTATTTTTGTTTATTTTTGTAATTTTTTATTTTCGATTTTTTCCTTTTTTGTAAATAAATTTTTTTTATTGTTTTGTTTCTAACATTGTTTTTGTTGAATGTGAGACCAAAATATTTGGAGACACAAGTAGCCCAAATCATTACTGCAGTGGGAGACCAACATCAAAAGGGCAAATTCCCAAGCGATACTGAACTTAATCTGAGAAAACAGTGCAACACTATTCGTCTGATGAATGGTACAGAATATGAGGGCTCAAGGATTTCAACCGACATGATTCAACGACAGTAATGTTAGAAATCTAAAGTCTGGCTAAAGACGTAAAACTTAGCGCTTTATGGGAGGCAACCCAAGGGGCATCGCGACAAACTCCGGGGTAAAAAAAAGGAACATGACAGACGCACACGACCCGACAGTGTGATCTGCTCCTCCAAATTTCAAATTTGATGGACGAGTTCCTGGCTTCACTGGAATGATCCAGGTAAGTACTTCTTACGCATTCCTCTTTCTTTTGATAATTTCCTCATATGTTAGGAACGAAACATATTTTAAGTTTGGGGGGATTGTCAGGAATGCTTAAATTAGTATTGTTGTATTATTCCATTGCATTTAGGATTGCATGTAGAGCATATAAAAATTTGCATAAAAATTCTTAAAAATATATTTTCGATTTTTTTTTAATTTTTTATTTTAGCACGTTTATCGCTTTAGCACGTTTAATTACTTTTGTGTGATTTTGGATTGAGATTTTGAAAAAGTACAAAGTTTCCGTATTATTTTACTATGAGCATTTGATTTTATTTGATGACATATTTTTGTGAATAATGCGATAAATTGTTGAGGAGATGTCTTTTATTTGTTTGGCATTAGATTAAGAAAATTTATTTGAGCATGTTGCGAAAATTGGGTATTTGAGCATTCTTTTGTGCCTATAACTATTTTTATCTTATGCAATCTTATTTTTTTCTTGAGTGTGTCATTCATGAATGTTAGAATTCTAGAACTTGCTCTGTTATCTTCATTGAAGCCATGTGTGTGCAATTACTGAAAATAATTTAAGGTCATCTTTGTTTAGGCTACTTAGCCTAAAAAGTCTACCTATAAACTCATGATTTCCTAGTTAGCCACTTTGAGCCTTAACTTTTTATTGTTAGCCACATCTTGATCCAAAGAAAAAAACAATTTATGTAAATTTGAAGAAATTGAGAACTTGAGGCTAAAGAAAAAGAAAAGAAAAAGGGCAAAAAGGCTTAAGAATGAAAAAAAAGGAGAAAAAGGGTGGAGTTGAGTTGAAAAAGAAAATATCTTGAGAAATTTATTTTTAGATGAAATTGGGTTGGTGAGTTGCAAGTTTGTGTGCTTAAGTTCTCTTTGCTCAAGTCAAGTCACTTAATCCAAATTTTTCCTTTCTTACCAAAGAGCCTACATTACAACCGAATGAAAGTCCTTTTTGATTCTTAAGTTGTGCACAATAAAGTGGTAGAGACGTTAGACGATTTGCAAGCCTATGGTAGTTCTACATTCCTTGAATTGAGTTGAGCGTAAAAACTTCCAATACACTTTGAGAGATGAGTGATACACTACTTTCTTGTGAGTCACGATATCAAGTACCCGAAAAAGTATTGATTAGGCCAAACTTGTGATTGATGACTTCTTGATAATGAATTTCATGGTTTACTTAGATATGGAGTCAAATGAGATTGAATGTTTATAATGTTCTTGTGTGTTCTTTGTACTCCGTGGTTTTATTTTTCTTAATTTGCTCGAGGATGAGTAATAGTTTAAGTTTGGGAGATTTTGATACGTGTAAAATATACGTGCATTTAAGGGCTTATTTTGATATATAGTTAATGCATTTGCATGTATATTTAGTGTGTTTTACTTGGTTTCCTTTGTTGGGCGTGATACTGCGTACTCTTGTGAATTTTGCAGAAAATAAAGCTAAATTGGACAAAGTACGATATCACATTCAAATGATATGTCAAAAGACAAGGTACAAGCAAATATGTGAAGGAAAGAAGCATGCATGGTTGAACATAAAGGTAATTTCCTTCAAAAACGTCCAAACGCGCTAACAGTTTCTAGCAGTGATAGGGTTTAGTGTTTTGGCCATAACTTTCTTTACAAAATTGATATTGAGCTGATTCAAGTGGCTATTGTAATCTAAGTGAAAGGGCGACAATGTTCATGAAGACTCTAGGAGCAAATTAGCACGTTTGCAAGTCACACGGGCCGTGTGAAGTCACACAACCTGACCATGTGAATGGTTCCGTGTGATTTTACATGTCCGTGTGACTTGATTTTCAGAGACGGATTATAGTGTCTTCCCGTGTGAGACCACATGACCATGTGGAGTGCCCGTGTGAACTGACACGGCCCGTGTGATATGTTTGTGGCTGATTTTGAGTCATTTTCTACTAGTGATCTCCCAAAGCACCTATATAAGGGGGACTAAGTTCTGGACGAATTTACATCATCTTACATCATTCATACAACTTCATATACCACAAAATACACTACATTACACATGAATACACAACTCAAAGACCTTCTGAGAGAGGAGGGCTAGGTTACGAAGAACACCATAAGGCCTTTCACATCTACGGAAGCACAAGAGTTTTGAAGGCTTGGCCGGAGGATCCGTCTTGACAAGAATAGGTTTTATTTCTTAGTTTAGATCTCTTGTATGTACTTAAACAGTGTCTTAATATTGATTTTAAGTTTGTCTATGAATTTGTTATCAATGTTTGACTAATCTTTCGGATCCTAGGGCATAATCAGAACTGTTGATTCATGTTAAATCTTGATTAATTGTTTTCTTAATTGATTCATGGGTTCTATTTTTTGAATTCGAGTGTTTATTCTTATTTATCGATTATCTAATCAATAATTTGCATATCATACTTATTAGTCCATAATCCGGGAGGTGAGTTCTAGCAAGACGAAAATGGAATTCAGACATAATAAAGGTAATATATCGGGAGACTACTTTTGTGTGTGGGGAGTATTTAAATTCAAAGATCTATTGGGAGTTAATAATAGTTGTGATGCATCAGGAGACCTCAATTATTATTAATCTACTGTTTATGCGCCACCCGGGAGGAGGAATAAACTAGTTTAAGAATTGAACCCATAAAAATGCATGAATTTGTTTTGTGAACCATTAGTTTGATTTAATATTGATGAAACATGTTGTGATTATGTGCCAGGGTTGCTTTCGTATTTGTTGAAAATACTTGTGGGGTTCGAAATTTATTTCTTTTATCTTTTTATTTTCAATTTTATAAAAACTCTGGATATTCGGTTGCTTCAATAAAATTGGAATACGATGTTACTATAGCCTAAGTGTTTCGTAGTAGTTTACTTCAATAAACGGGCTACTAACGGGCTAAAGCAAAAAAAAATAAAAAAAATATTTAAATCTAAAATTTTAAATTAAGACATATATAATATTATCATTCAAACTAAATATACAATCCAAATTATCCATAATAATAAAAGTCAACACATAGTTTGTAGTAGTTGGATGAATGGACAAAATCTTAAAGCTTAGACATGCAAAATTTCATAATTAAATAAAGTCATACAAGTATGCCTTGAGTAAATATTAATCAAGTATAATCCTCAATCACATTTGATCCGTCCTTGGACAAAATATTATCTTCCAATTGTTATTCATCTAATATATATAAAACAACAAACAATTAATTCTTGTTACTTTAAATAACATAATTTATGAATTCTTTTTACTTTAAATAACATAAACAATGAATTCTTGTTACTTTAAATAACACAAACAATGAATTCTTGATACTTTATAGAAGAATTCTTGTTACTTTAAATAACACAAACAATGAATTCTTGATACTTTAAATAACACAATTATATAATTTTCAATCAATTATAAAAAAATAAAAAATAAAAAAGCGTGTGTGCGGGCCAACCCGTTTAACCCGCAGGCAAGCCCGTTTAGCCCGCCGGCTACACAGTCTGGGCCAAAAAGGCCCGATTTTAAATGGGCCAAATTTTACAGGCCCTAACCCTTTTTTTACTAGTTAAATGGGCCAGCCCATCGGGCTGCGACCCATTTGACATCTCTAGTGCCCATCCAGTTTACCCCGTTGAAATTCAATTCCACGTACATGGATGATTTATTCTTTAGTGACCTTGAAGATGATGTCTATAATATATCATTATTTTTTGATAATGAAAGCGACGACACTATAACAGAGGTTGGTGACTGATATGTGTAAAATATACGTGCATTTAGGGGCTTAAAATTATATATAAATGATACATTTGCATGTATATTCAGTGTGTTTTTACTTGGTTTCCTTAGAAGAGCATGATATTGCGTAGTCTTGTAACTTTTTACAGGAAACGAAGCTTAATTGAATAAATATCAGTTGGAAGGCCCAGAGAGGATTGACGAGTGCAAAGAGAAGATCAAAAAGACGAAAAATCCGAACAAATATATGTCACACGACAGGACCATGTGGGACCACATGGCCGTGTGACTTGCCTGTGCGATGAAGACATATCCGTGTGAAGTTGGGAAGAAATAGGGGACGAAAACAAACCGCACGACCGGACCGTGTGATGAGCTGTTTCGGAATTTTGTGTCCTTTTTTCCATTCAAACTCTACAAGTGATCTCTTCAAGCACCGATATAAAGGGACCAAGGCTTGCATGAAAATTAATACATTCATACACCATACAACACACCAAAATACATAGGATTACAAGATCAAAGGTATTCTGAGAGAGAAGGGCTAGGTTACCAAGAACACCACAAGGCCTTTCACATCTACGGAAGCACAAGAGTGTCGAAGGCTTGGAAGGAAGATCCATCCTGACAAGAAGGGGGTTTCTTTCTTAGTTTAGATCTCTTGTCTGCGCTTAAACGATGTCACAATGTTGATTTCAAGTTTGTCTATAAATTTGTTATTAATGTTTGGCTAATCTTTCGGATCTTAGGGCATAATCAAAATTATGGATTCATGTTAAATCTTGTTTAATTATTTTCTTAATTGATTCATGTGTTCTATTTTATGAAATCGAGTGGTTATTCTTAATTGATTTTTATCTAATCAATAATTTGCATGTCATGTTTGTTAGTGCGAAATTCGGAAGAGGAGTTCTAACAAAGACGTAAATCAAATTCAGACATAAACGGGTGTATTGAGTCGGGAGACCTACAACTGTTTGTGGGGAGTCATTCAATTCATAGATCTTTTGGGAGTTAATAATAGTTGTATCGAGTCGGGAGACCTACAATTGTTATTAATCTACTGTTTATGTGTCGTCCGGGAGGGGAAATAGACTATCTTATAAATTGAACCCATACAATTACATGACTTGGTTTTTAAAACTTTAGTTGAATTTAATATTGATGAAACATGTTGAGAATATGTGCCTAAGGTTGCTTCCGTAGTTGTTGAAAATACTTGTGGGGTTCGCAAATTTATTTCTTATATTTTTTATTTTTTGATTTTTATAAACCCTTGATATTCGGTTGCTTCAATAAAATTGGAATTAGATGTTATTATAACCTAAGTATTGTTAGTCCAAGTGGCTACGATAATCTAGAGGGGGGGTGAATAGATTATGCCGATTTTTCGCAAATCGCCCTTTTTTTCGAATGAACAAGTAATTGACAAGAATGTAAATGCGGAAATTAAACAACACTCGATGATTTATAGTAGTTCAACCCACCTAGGGCCTAATCTACTACCACCCCGGTATATCCGAAGTGAATTTCAAAAAGAAAAAAAGATTTTATTAATTACCACAATTAATACAACACCACATTTGAAGATTACCACAATCTTCTTACAACACTTTCAAGGAGATTACCACAATCTTCCTTCAACACCTATGAAGAGTACCACACTCTTCAACACCTAAGACCACCCAAGTGTGTTCTTACCATAAGAACACTAACAAGGATATCTTCTTCTTGACAATAACCTTGAGCTACTAACCTTGCTTTATTTCGAACAATATTGCCTTGGTCATCGAGCTTGTTCCGGAATACCCATTTCGTGCCAATAATGGTTTGAGATGGAGGACAAGGTACTAATTCCCATACATCATTCCTTTCAAATTGATTCAACTCCTCTTGCATTTCTAAAACCCAATCCTCATCTTCAATAGCTTCCTTACCATTTTTAGGCTTTTTTTGAGATATGAGAGCTTTCTCGGCAAATTTTCCTCGAGTCATTACTTTATCAAGGGGATCACCAGTAATAAGATCTTTTGGGTGATCTCCCTTAAATTTCAATGCTGCGGAAAGATCCGAAGTATCACCTTTATCTTCTTGAGGAACATTTGAGCTTGAAGGTTGATCATTTTGAGTATCATCTTGAACAATGGGTTCAACAATATCCTCTTCATCACTTTCATCATTGGGTATCCTTTCAACACCCGAAGCTTCATTGAATTTGACATGGATGGATTCTTCAACAACTCCACTAGTTTTATTGTAAACCCGATATGCTTTGCTCTTGGTTGAATACCCCATAAATATTTCCTCATCGGCCTTAGGATCAAGTTTGTCCAATTGATCCTTAGTATTCAAAATAAAACATTTACATCCAAATATTTTGAAATAACTAATATTTGGAGTTCTTCCTTTCCAAAGCTCATATGGAGTTTTATTCATTTTAGGACGAATATAAACTCGATTAATGACATAGCAAGCGGTACTTACGGCTTCGGCGCAAAAATATTTTGGAAGTGAAAATTCATTGAGCATGGACCGACTCATTTCTTGAAGTGTCCGATTCTTCCTTTCGGCTACTCCATTTTGTTGAGGTGTCCTTGGAGCCAAAAAATTGTGGCTATATCCCTTGGTTTCACAAAATACTCTAAATTCGCCATCAAATTCTCCACCTCGATCACTTCGAATAGACTTAATAGTATCTTCCTTTTCATTCTCAATAAGTCTACACAACTTAACAAACTCATTAACGGCATCGCTTTTATTTGCAAGAAATAGAGCCCAATTATATCTAGAAAAATCATCAACTATAACAAAAGTGTAATGTTTTCCACTTAGACTTGCCATACCAATATCCCCATACAAATCAAGATGAAGCATTTGTAGGGGTTTGGTAGTGGAAATTTCATTTTTGGGCTTAAAACTACTCTTAACTAATTTGTTCTTTTGACAAGTGTCACATAAGCCAAGATTTTCAAAATTCAATTTGGGTAGTCCTTTTACATGTTGGTTTTTGTAAATAGTTTGCAAATTTTTATATCCAACATGTCCAAGTCGCCTATACCATAAACTAGTTAAATCATTATTGGCGACAAGACAAGAAACATTTTGACTAACCAAATCACTTGTACAAATTTTGTAAAGATTGCCTTTTCTAATTGCTTCACAAATAATTTTATCATTTTTGGAAATAAGGCATTTTTCTTTATTAAAAACAACATTATAATTTGAATCACAAAGTTTGCTAACACTTATCAAATTGAATTTAAGCCCTTCTACTAAAAGAACATTACTAAGAGAGAAAGAAGAGTTACCAATTTCTCCATTTTCAAGAATTCTTCCTTTGCCATTGCCGAACATGACCATACCCTCTTCTTGGAGCTTGACGTTGGTAAAAAGTTCTCTCTTTCCGGTCATATGGCGTGAACATCCGCTGTCCACGAGCCATTTTGAATCTTCCATTGTTGTTATAGCCCCAATAACCTACAAAGGAATTATTTTTAGGTACCCTATAATTTTGGGGTCCCCTATAATTTTGGGGTCCATGGGGGTTAGCCTTGAGACCTTTAGGTCTCCAATAATAGCTAAAAGTATTCTTCAATTTACAATTACTAGCATAGTGTCCATTCTTACCACAATAAAAACAAGTAATAATACGAGGACTACTAGAGACACGTACAAAGGTTGGACCTTGGTCATTTTTCTTAAAAGCATTTTGAAAAGGTTTATAACCAAGTCCTAATTTAGAATGCTCACCTCTTTGTGCATCTAAAATTTTTGTGACTTTATCCGTACTTAAATTGAATCGATGCACATCCTTTTTCAAATTTTCAATATCATTTGTGAGCGTTTGTTTTTCGGTTTCAAGAGTACGGACCATAGTAAGAGTAATAGCATGAGCCTTATCAAGAGAATCATAGGAAGTAAATAATTTATCTTTTTCTAGTTTAAGCTCTTTATGCTCCTTTTTCAAATTCTTTTATTTAACAATCAAATTTTGAAACTCATTTTGCAATTCATCAAAATCACATTGTAATTCATCAACTAGGGAAGAAGATGAAGCATTAGAGCGTACCTCGGTATTTTCATCGCCTATGGCCATAAGACCATGTTCGGATTCTCCTTCCTCGTCGGTTGTTTCAAGTAATTCATCCCAAGTTTTGACGTCCGCATTTAACGCCTTCTTTTTCGGAAAAGGCTTTTTCTTCTTTTGTTCTTCTTCCACTAATTTTGGGCAATCGGCTATGTAGTGCCCAGATTTTCCGCATTTGAAACAAGAATTGTCTCTAGGCTTTCTTGCTTTATTTTTGTTTACAAATTTTGCAAATTTTCTAACAAGAGCCGTCGTTTTTTCATCATCCTCATCACTAGCATAATAAACATTATTAGAAGAAGATGATAAGCCTTTAATAATATTTTGCGTACCCGGTTTAGAGGTGAATGGTTGAGAATTTTTTCTCTCCTTGAGATATACTTCATAAATAAGGAGGTTCCCAATGAGCTCATCAAACTTGAGTGTCTCAAGATTTTGAGCTTTCGTGATTGCCGTCACCTTTTCGGACCATGAGCCGGGAAGAGCGTTCAATACCTTGGTCACCTTGTCTTCTTCGGAGATGACCTTTCCAAGAGCCACAAGAGGATTGACAATGTTGTCAAGCCTTTCCACCATTTTTGATATGCTTTCACCATCATGCATATTGAAATTTTCAAAGTGTTTCACAAGCATTGTTTTTCTTGCTTGCTTCACTTTCTTTGTGCCCTCATAGATGGTTTCTAATTTTTCCCAAACTTCATGTGCCGACCTTATGCCTCTTATACGATTATACTCGGTGGCAGTAAGAGAGCAATGCAAAATATTTAAAGCCTTACCGTTTAGAGAGAAGGCCTTTTTGTCATTTTCATCGAACTCCTTGAATGGTTTGGGAGTTGTGGTGCCATCCACCAATTTTGTTGTTGGTTGAGCAACTCCTTCAATGACCACATTCCAAATGTCAAACCCGCACCCTTGTAGAAAGCACTCCATACGGTCTTTCCAAAATGCGTAGTTGTTGGCGTCGAATAGTGGTGGCTTGTTGGTGGAGGCGCCGATGGTGAGGTAGCTTTCGTTCATAGCCATGGATCTTTCCTCTTTACTCGAAACGAGCTAGCCAAAGAGTTTGGCTTTGATACCACTTGTTAGTCCAAGTGGCTACGATAATCTAGAGGGGGGTGAATAGATTATGCCGATTTTTCGCAAATCGCCCTCTTTTTCGAATGAACAAGTAATTGACAAGAATGTAAATGCGGAAATTAAACAACACTCGATGATTTATAGTAGTTCAACCCACCTAGGGCCTAATCTACTACCACCTCGGTATATCCTAAGTGGATTTCAAAAAGAAAAAAAGATTTTATTAATTACCACAATTAATACAACACCACCTTTGAAGATTACCACAATCTTCTTACAACACATTCAAGGAGATTACCACAATCTTCCTTCAACACCTATGAAGAGTACCACACTCTTCAACACCTAAGATCACCCAAGTGTTTTCTTACCACAAGAACACTAACAAGGATATCTTGTTTTGGATGATAGAAAAATTCAAGATTACAACTCAATAAAAGAAGTATACAAACTTTGAGTGCAAGTGTAATCAAGAATGAAAAGCCTAGACCTCAAGATTGTGCAAGTGCAAGAACTTAGGTTTAATACAACAAGAATATGAAATATGAAGGCTTTGGGAATTTTGCAGATTTCTTGTTGTTTTGATTGCTTGTATTATTGTGTCTTGTGTCTTTAATTCATCCTCTATTTATAGGAGAGTCTTCACCAACATAGGCTCCCAACATAGGCTCCTTCTTCTTCACTTTTGTCTACAAAAAGAGGATCACAAGATGTAGAATTATTGTACAAAAATGAAAAGTAAATCTTGCTGATAAGGATTGCAACGGTTGGAATTTTTGCTGTCAAAAATTACATAGGGCGACCGGTTGCCCTGTATAAGATTTCGAACGTTTGAATGAAAATAGTGCGATCCGGTAGGGGTTGCGGGGGCGGCGGTCGAAGGGTGCGGCCGTGTCGCCCTCTAGGGTGCGATCGGTCGGCCCCCTGCTTGACCGGTCCCCCTGCTCCAATTTTTCAAGTCTGCAAGTTCTGTTTCAATCTGTGCGATCTTCAAGTACCGATCGACCTTTTGGGCGACCGATCGACCTCCAATTTTAAATGTTGTCCGATTTTTATCAAAAATAAACTTCAAGAAATACTCCAAAAAATTAGTAAAAACATTTTAAATCACTTGGGTGTATTTTGACAACATTTATAAAAATTATTTTGGTGCAAAAACCAATTTAGACAAAACCATTAAAAGTGTTGTCCATTTTTATCGAAAAATAAATTCTAAGAAATACACCAAAAAATTAGCAAAAACATTTTAAATCATTTAGGAGTATTTGGACAACATTTATTAACATTGTTTTGGTATAAAAACTCATTTAAACATAATCATCAAAATCTTGATAAAAACATTTATCTAACAAGTATTTCGCAGTCAATCCCTGAGGAATATGACCTTGCTTGCCATTATTCTATAAACTACACTATACACTTGCAGTTGTAAATATATATTTTTTTTATTGCTTGTTTCTAACATCATTTTTGTTGAATGCGAGACTGAAATCGTTGGAGACACAAGTAGCCCAAAATCGCTACTGCAGTGGGAGGCAACATCAAAAGGGCAAATTCCCAAGCGATACTGAACTTAATCCGAGAAAACAGTGCAACACCATTCGTCTAATGGATAGTATAGAATATGAGGACTCAAGGATCAACACGGTTCAACGATAATGATGTTAGAAATCTAAAGTCTGGCTGAAAACTTAAAGCTTAGCGCTTTATGGGAGGCAACTCAAGAGGCGTCGCGACAAACCCTCGGGTTAAAAAAGAAAAAAAAACTTCATGTGACCCACTGAGACTAGCCACACGAGCAGGCCGTGTGAGCTGCATATGACCGTGTGGCTGGAGACAGCAGCAAAACAGAGGCCACGACTAGGGCTACACGGCCCGGCCGCGTGAAATACACGCGGGCCGTGTGAACTATCCAGGTAAGTACTCTTTACGCATTCCTCTTATATTTGATAATTTCCTCATATGTTCAGGACGAAGCATATTTTAAGTTTGGGTGGGTTGTCAAGAATGCGTAATTTAGTACTTTTGCATTTTGCATTGCGTTTAGGATTTCATGTAGAGTATAAATTTGAATTAAATTTTTTTATTTTTTGATTTTTTTTTAGTTTATAATTTTTTAGCATGTTTAATTTCTTTTGTGTGTGATTTTTAATCAAGATTTTCGAAAGAGCAAAGCTTCCGTATGATTTTTACTATGAGCATTTTATTTTATGAGATGACATATTTTTGTAAATAATGCTATGAATGGTTGAGGAGATGTCTTTTATTTGTTTGGCATGAGTTAAGAAAATTGGGTATTTGAGCATGTTGCGAAAAATAAACATGTGAGCTTTTGTGCCTTAAACTGCTTTATTTTATGCATCTTTTTTTTCTTTCTTGAGTGTCATTCATGAATTGATAGAACTCTAGAACTTGATCTGGTATCTTTATTGAAGCCATGTGTGTGTGCAATTTTTGAAAATGATTTAAGGCCATCTTTATATAGCATACTTAGCCTAAAAAGCCTACCTATGAACTCATGATTCCCTAGTTGGCCAATTTTGAGTCAAAACTTTTTATTGTTAGCCACATTGATCTTTAAAATTGAAAAAACTGATTTTATCTCTGAAATTTCTTGAGCTTATAAAAAATGAACAAGTTTGGGGGAGATGTAGTGAAAATTTATGAAAAAAGAGAGGAAGTTGGCAAAAGAATGAGGGATGACCAATGTTTAGGTAAATGAAGAATTTATGAAGCTCGAAAAAGAAAGAAAATCTCTGAAAAAACAAAGAAAGAGAGAAAATCGAGCAAAGGAAAAAAAATTCTAAAAATTTGAAAAACAAATTGAGAGCTTGAGGTTAAAGACAAAGAAAAGAAAGCAAAAAGGCCTAAGAATGAAAAAAAGGAGAAAAAGGGTGGAGTTGAGTTGAAAAACAAAAAAATCTTGAAAAAAAATGAGTTCTATGATAAAATTGGGTTGGTGAAATTGCAAGTCTATGTGCTTTAAATTCTATTTGCTCAAGTCAAGTCACTTAATCCAAATTTTCCATACCCTTACCAAAGAGCATACATTACAACCTAATGAAAATTCCTTTTTTATTCTTAAATTGTGCACACAAAAATGGTAGAGATGTTAGACAATTTGCAAGCCTATAGTAGTTCTGCTTTCACTGAATTCATTTTGAGCGTAAAAACTTCCCATACACTTTGAGAGATGAGTGATACAATACTTTCTTGTAAGTCACGATATCAAGTACCCGAAAGAGTATTGATTAGGCCAAACTTGTGATTGATGACTTCTTGATAATGAATTTCATGGTTTACTTAGATATGGAGTCAAATGAGATTGAATGTTTATAATGTTCTTGTGTGTTATTTGAACCCCTTGATATTATTTTTCTTAATTTGCTTGAGGACGAGCAATGCTTTAAGTTTGGGGGATTTTGATTCGTGTAAAATATACGTGCATTTAGGGGCTTAAAATGGTATATAAATGATACATTTGCATATATATTCAGTGTGTTTTTACTTGGTTTCCTTAGAAATGCATGATACTGCGTATTCTTGTAACTTTTTACAGGAAATGGAGCTTAATTGAAGAAATATCAGTTAGAAAGCCCAGATAGGATTGACGAGTGCAAAGAGAAGATCAAAAAGACGAAGAAATCGAACAAATACATATCACACGATCGGACAATGTGGGACCACACGGCCGTGTGACTTGCCCGTGCGATGAAAACATGTCCGTGTGAAGTTGGGAAGAAATAGGGGAAGAAAACAAACCGCACGACTGGACCGTCTAACGAGCTATTTCGGATTTTTGTGTCTTTTTCTCATTCAAACTCTACAAGTGATCTCTCCAAGTACTTATATAAAGGGACCAAGGCTTGCACGAAAATTAATACATTCATACACCATACAACACACCAAAATACACAGGATTACAAGATCAAATGTCTTATGAGAGAGGAGGGCTAGGTTATGAAGAACACCACAAGGTCTTTCACATCTATGGAAGCACAAGAGCTTCGAAGGCTTGGAAGGAAGATCCAACCTGACAAGAAGGGGTTTTCTTTATTAGTTTAGATCTCTTATCTGCGCTTAAACGATGTCACAATATTGATTTCAAGTTTGTCCATGAATTTGTTATCAATGTTTGGCTAATCTTTCGAATCTTAGGGCATAATCAAAATCGTGGATTCATGTTAAATCTTGGTTAATTATTTTCTTAATTGATTCATGTGTTCTATTTTATGAATTCTAGTGCTTATTCTTAATTGCTTTTTATCTGATCAATAATTTGCATGTCATATTTGTTAGTGCGAAATTCGGAAGAGGAGTTCTATCAAACACGGAAATCGAATTCAGACATAAACGGGTGTATCGAGTCGGGAGATCTACAACTGTTTGTGGGGAGTCATTCAATTCATAGATCTTTTGGGAGTTAATAATAGTTGTATCTGTTAGTCCAAGTGGCTACAATAATCTAGAGGGGGGGTGAATAGATTATCCCGGTTTTTCAGATTTTGCCCTCTTTTTTGAAAGACTTAAGCAAAGATGGAATGCAAAGTGCGGAAAGTAAATAGCACACGTTGATTTAAAGAGGTTCAACCCACCTAGGGCCTAATCCTCTACCACCCCAGTATATCCGGGATGGATTTCAAAAAGAAAAAAAAGATTTTTATTAATTTACCAAAAATTAATACAACACCTTGAGGATTACCACAACCCTCTTTCACTACCTTGAGGATTACCACAACCCTCTTACAACACCTTGAGGATCACCACAACCCTCAAACACCTATCACCTAGATCACCCAAGTGTATTCTTACCACAAGAATACTCACAAGGATGTCTTGTGTTGAATGATGACCAAAATCAAGATTACAACTCAATAATGATTGATACAATATGAGCACAAGTGTAATCAAGAATTGAAAGCCTAGACCTCAAATAAGTGCAAATGAAAGTGGTTAGGCTAATACAACAAGATATATGAAAGTGTTTGCTCAATTGCTCTTTGCTTGTGTAGAGTGTTGTGTCTTGTTGTTTGAATGAAGCCTCTATTTATAGGAGAAGACTTGACTTTCATTTCCAGACATTGGCTCCTCCTTGGGGAGTGATTTGCTGTAAAAGAAACCATTTAAAATGATCAATATAGCTGTTAGAAATCAATCCCACAAAATAGGGAAAAGTCATGCAAAACGCAAGCGGATAGTTTCTTTGATAAATATGGGTTCGACCGTCACAAGAGAGATAAGATTGAAATTGAATTCTGCGAATTTTTACACAGGGGACCGGTCGGAGGAGTGCGACCGGCCGCCTTTAGTCAGACCGATTGGAGTTGAAGAAATTACGAAACAGAGAAGATCAACCAAAAAAACCAACTCCTGTGCACGGTCGACCGGGGGGTCGACCTCGCCGCCCCCCCCTTTTTTCTTACGCCTCTTTTTCTCTTTCAAAACTCAACTCAGTGCGGGTTGCCCTATAGGGCGACCGGTCGAGCCTGAAACAAATGTGTTGTCCAATTTTTTATCGAAAATAAACTCCAAGAAATACTCCAAAAATAGTAAAAATATTTTAAATCGATCGGAAGTATTTAGACAACATTTAGGGACATTGTTTTGGTTTAAAAACTCATTTGAACAAAATCATCAAAATTATGATAAAAACATTTATCTAACAAACTCCCCCTTTTTGATGATTACAAACCAAAACAATTTACTCGAGGACGATTTTGAAAACAAATAAATTTTCCGGTTTTTCGAGTGAACTATCCGTTGAAAATATTTCAAACATAGCTCCCCCTATCTATGAGCATATCAACAAGAGATATTGCATAAGCTCGAAGCATAAGCTATAACAAGCTTATATAAGATGCCTATAAACATCATAGGCAAATAAACTCCCCCTTTCACAATACTTATAATCTTTTACAATAGAGTCCATAATATAAGCCATGGACTAGGTATTCTTGGCTTTAGGAAGCCATAACTTTTTATTGCGAGCTTTTATTAGCTACTTTTGGCTTAACGAGCCAATTTCCTGTTTCTCCCCCTTTGGAATCATCAAAAAGAATGTTAGGATGATAAAAACATCATACAATTATATCAAAGTGTGCCAAAGGGACGGTTTATCAACCGTTGAGCAATTTAAGCTTAAAAAATCCAAGGAAAAAGGGAAAAATGTATCATGAAGAGTCCATACGCTCGTTTTATTTGCCAAAACATGATCTCAATAAATATTGGAGACTTTTGGAAGCAAGAGAATCATGTAGAAGTTGAAATTTTCATTGCGACATTTCATTGAACACCTTGTGTGCTTGAAAAATAAAAGAGGTTGTATATAACCCTTGTAAATGTTTCAAGCCAAAAAATTTCATCACCAATTCATTTCAATCATTATACAATACAACATAATAGCCAAGCTCATCATGATCATACGACAATTACATCAAAAAATTTACAAGTAAGCCAAAAACTCAAGGATTCAACCCAATTGAGTAGAGGAAGTAGAATACTTACCATTTGATCGGTAAAGATGAGCCATAATGATGATGATCATGCTATATAATGTCCATGTTGTGAATGGAATGCATGAAAAACAATTTTGAATGAAATACGTGTGAATTTGGCAAAGGGGACGAAAAATGGTCAAAATATGCTAAAATGACGAATGCTGAAGACAGAACAATTTTAATCCAAATTATGGCTTAGGGCGACCGGTCGAGGTTGAGGGTGACCGGTTGCCCACAACCTATTTATCCCACTGTTTTGTCAGTTTTTCAAAAATCCCAATTTTCAACCAAAAATCCGATTTTTCGCCCCTAAGTTTTAAAAACGTGCAAAATGCAAATGTAAGCCTCATTCAATATGCATTATGCCTAACCGAGCTCGTATTGACGCAAAAGTCTCGGAAGATAGCAGTTTTGTGAAAATGTCCGCTAATTGATCTTGAGATGGTGCAAAAGATATCTCAATTTTTCGTTTTGAAACACAATCCCTTAGAAAATGATGTTGAATCTCAATATGTTTAGTACGGTTGTGATGAACCGGGTTTTGAGCAATATTAATAGCGGATATATTATCACAAAAGATAGGTACGTTTTCAAAAGAGCATTTGTAATCCGCTAAGGTTTGTTTCATCCAAAGAAGTTGAGTACAACAAAAGACGGCGGAAATATATTCGGCTTCGGCCGTTGAAAGAGAAACACAGTTTTGTTTCTTTGAAAACCAAGAAACTAGGCAATCTCCTAAAAATTGACATGATCCGGAAGTACTTTTACGATCATCAATATTTCCCGCATAGTCCGAATCACTATAACCTTTAAGAGAAAAATTTTCATTCTTTGGATAAAATAAACCATATTGAATAGTGCCTTTCAAATATCGAAAAATTCTTTTAACGGCACTCATATGAGATTCTTTGGGATTGCTTTGAAAACGAGCGCATAGGCATACGGCATGAAGAATGTCCGGTCTACTAGCGGTTAAATAAAGTAAACTACTAATCATACCTCGATACTTTGATTCATCCACGGACTTGCCTTTTTCATCTTTGTCAATTTTGACATTTGTTGCCATGGGGGTGGAAACGGTTCTTCCTTCTTCAATGCCGAACTTTTTCAAAAGTTCTTTTGTATATTTTGATTGCGAAATATAAATACCTTCTTGACATTGCTTAATTTGAAGTCCAAGAAAGAAGTTAAGCTCCCCCGTCATACTCATCTCGAATTCACCTTGCATCAACTTAGAAAATTTCTTGCACAAAGAATCATTAGTAGCACCAAAGATAATATCATCAACATATATTTGCATAAGTAAATAATCTTGCCCTTTTTCAAAAACAAAGAGAGTTGTATCAACTTTACCTCTTATAAAACCATTTTGCAAAAGAAAATAGCTAAGTCTATCATACCATGCACGGGGTGCTTGTTTTAAACCATACAAGGCATTTTTAAGTTTATAAACATCATTAGGCCTAGAAAAATTTTCAAACCCCGGAGGTTGTTTTACATAGACTTCTTCTTGAATAATACCATTTAAGAAAGCGGATTTAACATCCATTTGGTAAAGTTTAAAATTTTTAAAACAAGAATAGGCAAGTAAAATTCGAATAGCTTCTAAACGTGCTTTCTGATCTGCAAAAGTTTCATCATAGTCAATACCTTCTTCTTGACAATACCCTTGAGCTACTAACCTTGCCTTATTTCGAACAATGTTGCCTTGATCATCAAGTTTGTTCCGGAATACCCATTTTGTACCAATTATGGTATGAGAAGGAGGATAAGGTACCAATTCCCATACATCATTTCTTTCAAATTGATTCAACTCTTCTTGCATCTCTAGGAACCAATCCTCATCCTCAATAGCCTCCTTAGCATTTTTAGGCTCCTTTTGAGAAATAAGAGCTTTCTCGGCAAATTTTCTCCGGGTCGTCACTTTGTCAAGGGGATCACCAATAATAAGATCTTTTGGGTGATCTCCCTTAAATTTCAATGCAACGGGAAGATCCGAGATATCACCTCTATATTCTTGAGAACCATTTGAAGTGGACGGTTGATCATTTGATGTAGACGGTTGAACATCAACTTGAACAATTGGTTCAATAATATCCTCTTCATCACTTTCATCATTGGGTATTCTTTCAACACCCGAAGCTTCATTGAATTTGACATGAATGGATTCTTCAACAACTCCACTAGTCTTATTGTAGACCCGATATGCTTTGCTTTTTGTTGAATATCCCATAAATATCCCTTCATCGGCCTTAGGATCAAGTTTGTCCAATTGGTCCTTGGTATTCAAAATAAAGCATTTACACCCAAATATCTTGAAATAACTAATATTTGGAGTTCTACCTTTCCAAAGCTCATATGGAGTTTTATTCCTTTTAGGACGAATATAAACTCGATTAATGACATAGCAAGCGGTACTTACGGCTTCGGCCCAAAAGTATTTTGGAAGTGAAAATTCATTGAGCATGGACCGACTCATCTATTGTAATGTCCAATTTTTCCTTTCGGCTACTCCATTTTGTTGAGGTGTCCTTGGAGCCGAAAAATTATGAGCATATCCTTTGGTTTCACAAAATACTCTAAATTCACCATCAAATTCTCCACCTCGATCGCTTCGAATAGACTTGATAGTGTCTTCCTTTTCATTCTCAATAAGTCTACACAACTTAACAAACTCATTAACGACATCGCTTTTATTGGTAAGAAAGAGAGCCCAAGTATATCTAGAAAAATCATCGACAATAACGAAAGTGTAATGTTTTCCACTTAGACTTGCCGTACCAATATCCCCATACAAATCAAGGTGAAGCAATTGTAGGGGTTTGGTTGTGGAAATTTCATTTTGGGCTTAAAACTACTTTTAACTAATTTGTTCTTTTGACAAGTGTCACATAAGCCAAGATTTTCAAAATTCAATTTGGGTAGTCCTTTCACATGTTGGTTTTTGTAAATATTTTTCAAATTCTTATATCCAACATGTCCAAGTCGCCTATGCCATAAACTAGTTAAATCATTATTGGCGACTAAACAAGAAACATTTTGACTAACCAAATCACTTGTACAAATTTTGTAAAGATTGCCTTTTCTATTTGCTTCACAAATAGTTTCACCATTTTTAAGTATAAAGCATTTTTCTTTATTAAAGGAAACATCATAATTTGAATCACAAAGTTGGCTAACACTTATCAAATTAAACTTAAGCCCTTCAACTAAAAGAACATTACTAAGAGAGAAAGAAGAGTTACCAATTTCTCCATTTCCAAGAATTTTTCCTTTGCCATTGCCGAACATGACCATACCCTCTTCTTGGAGCTTGATGTTGGTAAAAAGTTCTCTCCTCCCGGTCATATGGCGTGAACATCCGCTGTCCACGAGCCATTTTGAATCTTCCATTGTTGTTATAGCCCCTATTACCTACAAAAGAATTTTTTTTAGGTACCCTATAATTTTGGGGTCCATGGGGGTTAGTCTTGAGACCTTTGGGTCTCCAAACATGTCTAGAGCTATTTCTCAATTTGCAATTATTAGCATAATGTCCAACTTTGCCACAATAAAAACATGTAGGAGTATTAGAATTACTAGCACGTACAAAAGTTGGACCTTGGTTGTTTTTCTTAAAAACACTTTGAAATGGCTTATAACCAAGTCCCAATTTGGAATGCTCACCTCTTTGTGCATCTAAAATCTTAGTGACTTTATCCGTGCTTATGTTGAAACGATGCATATCATTTTTCAAACATTCAATATCTTTTGTGAGCAATTCCTTTTCGGTTTCAAGAGAGTGAACTCTAGTAAGAGTAAGAGTATGAGCTTTGTCTAAAGATTCATAAGATGTAAATAATTTTTCTTTTTCAACCTTAAGCTCCTTATGCTCCTTTTTCAAATTCTTATATTTAACAATTAAATTTTGAAACTCAATTTGCAATTCGTCAAAATCACATTGCAAGTCGTCAACTATGGAGAAAGTAGAAAAATTAGAGCGTACCTCATTATTTTCATCGTCTATGGCCATGAGACCATGTTCGGTTTCTCCTTTCTCATCGGTTGTTTCGAGTAGTTCATCCCACGTTTTGACCTCCGCATTTAGAGCCTTCTTTTTTGTGAAAGGCTTCCTTTTCTTTTGCTCCTCTTCATCGAGCTTTGGGCAATCGGCAATGAAGTGCCCGGGTTTTCCGCATTTGAAGCAAGCATTATCTCTTGGTTTTCTTGCTTTATTTTTGTTCACAAATTTTGCAAACTTTCGAACAAGTGCGGCCGTCTCCTCATCATCATCATCATTTTCATAGTATGCATTATTAGAAGAAGAAGCAAGACCTTTAGGAATAATTTGCATACCCGATTGATTTATGGATGGTTTGGAATTTTTTCTCTCCTTGAGATAGACTTCATAAATGAGTAGATTTCCAATAAGCTCGTCAAACTTGAGTGTCTCAAGATTTTGTGCCTCCGTGATTGCCGTTACTTTTTTGGACCATGAGCCGGGAAGAGCAGTCAATACCTTGGTCACCTTGTCTTCTTCGGAAATGACTTTACCGAGGGCCACAAGAGGATTGACAATATTGTCAAGCCTTTCCACCATCTTGGAGATGCTTTCGCCATTATACATGTTAAAGTTTTCAAAGTCTTTAACAAGCATGGTCTTTCTTGCTTGCTTGACTTTCTTAGTCCCTTCATAGATTGTCTCCAATTTTTCCCAAACCTCATGTGCCGACCTTATGCCTCTTATGCGATTGTACTCGGTGGCGGTAAGAGAACAATGCAAAATGTTTAAGGTCTTACCGTTTAGAGAGAAAGCCTTTTTGTCGTTTTCATCAAACTCCTTGAAAGGTTTAGGAGCCAAGGTGCCATCCTCCGATTTCTTTGTTGGTTGATCAACTCCTTCAATGACCACATTCCAAATGTCGAACCCGCACCCTTGTAAGAATCACTCCATACGGTCTTTCCAAAATGCGTAGTTGTTGGCGTCGAATAGCGGTGGCTTGTTGGCCGAGGCGCCGGTGGTGAGATGAGCATCATTTGTAGCCATTGATCTTTCCTCTTTACTCGGAACGAGCTAGCCAAAGAGTTTGGCTCTGATACCACTTGTTAGTCCAAGTGGCTACAATAATCTAGAGGGGGGGTGAATAGATTATCCCGGTTTTTCAGATTTTGCCCTCTTTTTCGAAAGACTTAAGCAAAGATGAAATGCAAAGTGCGGAAAGTAAATAGCACACATTGATTTAAAGAGGTTCAACCCACCTAGGGCCTAATCCTCTACCACCCCAGTATATCCGGGATGGATTTCAAAAAGAAAAAAAGATTTTTATTAATTTACCAAAAATTAATACACCACCTTGAGGATTACCACAACCCTCTTTCACCACCTTGAGGATTACCAAAACCCTCTTACAACACCTTGAGGATCACCACAACCCTCAAACACCTATCACCTAGATCACCCAAGTGTATTCTTACCACAAGAATACTCACAAGGATGTCTTGTGTTGAATGATGACCAAAATCAAGATTACAACTCAATAATGATTGATACAATATGAGTACAAGTGTAATCAAGAATTGAAAGCCTAGACCTCAAATAAGTGCAAGTGAAAGTGCTTAGGCTAATACAACAAGATATATGAAAGTGTTTGCTCAATTGCTCTTTGCTTGTGTATAGTGTTGTGTCTTGTTGTTTGAATGAAGCCTCTATTTATAGGAGAGGACTTGGCTTTCATTTCCAGACATTGGCTCCTCCTTGGGGAGTGATTTGCTGTAAAAGAAACCATTTAAAATGATCAATATAGCTGTTAGAAATCAATCCCACAAAATAGGGAAAAGCTGTCTGAAAACGTAACGGATAGTTTGCTGATAAATATGGGGTTCGACCAGTCGCGCAGAGATAAGATTGAAATTGAATTCTGCGAATTTTTACACAGGGGGACCGGTCGGAGGGGGGTGCGACCGGTCGCCCTTAGCTGTGACCGGTTGGAGTTGAAGAAATTACGAAACAGAGAAGACTGAACCAAAAAACCAACTCCCAGGTACCGGTCGACCAGGGGGTCGACCGGTCGCCCTCACCGGTCGACCACTTGGTCGACCGGTCGCCCTGCCTCTTTTTTCTTACGCCTCTTTTTCTGTTTCAAAACTCAACTCAGGTACGGGTTGCCCTATAGGGCGACCAGTCGAGCCTGAAACAAATGTGTTGTCCAATTTTTTATCGAAAATAAACTCCAAGAAATACTCCGAAAAATAGTAAAAATATTTAAATCGATCGAAAGTATTTAGACAACATTTAGGGACATTGTTTTGGTTTAAAAACTCATTTGAACAAAATCATCAAAATTATGATAAAAATATTTATCTAACAGTATCGAGTCGGGAGACCTACTATTGTTATTAATCTCCAATTTATGCGCTGTTCGGAAGGGGGAATAGACTATCTTAGGAATTGAACCCATAGAATTGCATGACTTGGTTTTTAAAACTTTAATTGGATTTAATATTAATGAAACATGTTGAGATTATGTGCCTAAGGTTGCTTCCGTGGTTGTTGAAAATACTTGTGGGGTTCACAAATTTATTTCTTTAATTTTTTTTATTTTTTTATTTTTATGAACTCTTGATATTCGGTCGCTTCAATAAAATTGGAATATGATGTTATTATAGCCTAAGTGTTTCGTAGTCAATCCTGAGGAATACGACATTGCCTGCCATTATTCTATAAACTATATTGTACACTTGCAGTTGTAAGATCCAAATATTTTTGGCGAACAGTGACGAAGAATCTCCGAATTTTGACGAGGAGTATAATGGTTATGATGGACTACCTATCTTTGATAAGGAAGGTGAAGATATAATTTCAACGATTGACTGCGAAAAGCCACCAAAATTTAACGAGGAGGATAGTGGTTATGACGGACCATCAATTTTCGACAAGAAAATTGCGGTTGTTGAATAATATAACATTTTGCTCGGTCTTAATCTTGTCTGCATCGGTTCTTTCTTTCTTCCCAAATTATTCACCAATTATTCTGCTAGTTCACCATGCCAAGGAACACCTAAATATGATAAATCATATGCAACTAATGATGATATTCATCTTATTTTCTTGTCTCGTCTCGTTTCGTGCTCTTCGCACCCCTCCATGATTTGACAATTTCTCTAGTGACGATTTCCCTTCTGATTCGAGGACGGATCGTCTGAGCCCTAGAGAGAATGATGGAGATAAGGTTTAAAAATAACATATCAGCTATTAGGATTAGTCTTAATGGCTTGTTTTATTATCTTTTAAGAGTTTTCAATAGTCATGAGTTTTATTGTGGTAGGAGATTAATCTTATAAATACCTGCTTTGTTATTATTTTTAGGTGGTTGATTATTGAATAACAAACTCGAGTTAGAGTATTTCCTAAATTCTTGTATCTCTTACGATATCATCAACATACAATGTGAGTTTGTATTTTTGTTTACGCTTCTTGACTGCTTCACAAAGTGTTTTAAAAATAATGCATATTGAAATGCTAGTTACCCTATTTTTAAATGCATCATGAGAATTGAAGGTGAGATGTGGTAATGCCTCTAATTAAGTTTTGCACTCCAAAGTACTATTTTAAGAAACAATATCATTCGCAATATCATATCCCACATGTAATTAAGTTTAAATCGATTACTTCTTTCACGATTACAAGTACTATTAAAGAAACAATATCATTTGTGATATACATATTATATTCCCACATATAATTAAGATAAAACGATTACTCTATCACAATTACTACTGGTGGACGGCACTCCGTCATAAAGTTATAAGTATAATTTCTCATGTTCAACATATGCAGTCATATCATTATAGGTGATGAAATAAATTAATTGGCACACTACATATAAATAACCTGTACAATATTTGTCACATCATCTTATCATCAATCCACGTGTTAATTCTAATTGTCTCTCTGCCTAATCTCTAATCAAATACGACCTTTTTTTTTTTTTTTATATTCTCAATCTCTTGTGCATATCGTCGAATTATGTTGATTATTCTACGGATTTCCATAACATACCGTATATAATTTACGTTGATTTAGCCAGCAGATTTAGACCTTTGAATGAGGAGTTAATTGGTGTATTGGTACTAAGTATTAAATAAATACTAATCAAATCAACCTTGTGCATTTAATACCTGCAGTAGAAGCAGTAGGTACAACTTGTTTTTGCTCATTCATAGTCTCGTTTGGCCACTTATCTTTTTTTCAATATCCAATGAAAAGGTCAATTTTGGTACCCTATTTCGATTCTTTCGTGTCTATATTCGTTTAAATTGTACCCATTAATTACATACAGATAGACGCATCCTACACGCACACACACGTACGTATGTGTGTGTGTTTTGCGCGCATTTATAAATATATATATCGAGTCACAGACAAAAAGAACAATTTAGATTACTAGCTAATTACAATGGAGAAGCCCGCAACTAAGTCAAAGTACAAGATTTTACGGGCCGTTCAAGCGGCGGTTACATTCCAAAATCTCCTCAGCCCGCGCGGTGATAAGCGGGCCGATGCAATTACTCACAGGCTCAAAGCCCATCACAACAAGGGGTTTTCCGGTCCGATTTTGCCCATGATTCCGGCTGAAGCCCGAGGGAAATCGAAGAACTTCGAAGCGCAAGAGCCCACTTCACCGAAAGTCTCGTGCATGGGCCAAATCAAACACAAGAAGAAGATATCGAAAAAGAAACACGCTTCTTTAACAAAAGAATTGAAGCACGTTTCTCTATCTAAGCCCGAAAAATCTAAAAAAGCCCGGCCCATAGCCTCCGATCCTGACATGAAGAAGAAACAATCGGGAATTAAGAAGGTTTTCGGCGCCGGGAGAAACAGTCAGGCCAAGCCGCCGATTCCTGGAGCCGCGCCGAGTCTGAGCCACATGAGGAAATTCGCCAGCAGCCGAGATACGTTTGCCAATTTCGATTGGACAACCGCGCAAATCGCGCCGGAGGAGGATCGGGGATTTTACTCCGATGGAGAGAGGGGTTTCAGCGACGGGGAGGATGACGTCATCATCCCTTTCTCGGCGCCGATATTGGTCTTGGAGCCGAGGAAGGAGATAAACTTGTGGAAAAGGAGGACCATGGCTCAGCCTAAGCCTCTTCAGTTGAATGTGGATAAAGAAATTTAGGGGGCAAAAAGTAAAAAGAGGAGATTAGTTTTTTTTTTTTTTTTTTTTGGTTTTCGTTTGGTTTTATATTTTTCTTTTTGTTTTTGTTTTGAAGCAATATTTTTCTTTTTCTTTTAGATTCACTTGATTGTGAATTTGCAGAAAGCACATACTGTAAATGAGATACGCATAATATATATTATATATATGCAGGATAAATTCTTTTTTAGTTCAGGTGCAAGTTTTTTTTTTTTTTTTTTGTGCTTCTGTTATTTACTAAACCATTTTTTTAATACTTATGATTATGATAAAAATAAAACGAAAATGGTGACGAGGCGTTTGTTTTAAAAAAAAAAGTACTTTTAATTGCAATTTTAATATTTTAGACTTTTAGTTGTTTGATATACCAAACGTTAGGGGGATGCAGGGGCGTATCATTAACCATGAGCCCCCTCAAAATTTTTTGAAATCTCTATATTTATATATATATATATATTATTTTAAAATATTAATATTTAGTATTAAATATTTATTTTTATATTGATTTAGCCCTCCAAAATTTTTGAGCTCTCCCAATGTTTGGGTCTTGCTCTATCCCTGGGGATGAACTTTTAGAAGAAAGAAGCGAAGAAACGAATAAATTCATTGAAAATTAATGGGTGATGTTAATGTACTGACGTTTATCGAGGCAATCATGAATTAGTTTTGGGATTATTCGAATTAAATATGCGAATTCCAATATTATAATTACTTATATTACTGTAACCTCTACGATTGGCTATAGATTTTTTGGGTCACTATTATGCCAGGCAGCCATGAATGAAGTTCGAAAGTAATAAGAAAAAGAGTAAATTACACTAAATCTACTTACTATTAATGTTTTTATACTTTACCATATAAATTATTTTTCATTACACTTTACCATGAAACTATTTTTCATTACACTTTACCATATAAACATTGTACATCTTCACACTTTGCCCTTTATGGATAATATCACCCCTAAAGTTATCATCACTAAAATTTAAATAAAATAAAAATAAATAAATAGTTAGCAGCCAAACAAATTCGTTCGCCACATATATTTTTAACGTTAGCAGCGAATGTCTACAGTCTGCCGCAAATTTTTTTCTTTTCATAAAAAAGAAAAGAAATCCATTTATGTTAAACAAAGATACAACATATTCTTTACGCAGAATAGCAAGTTTCTTTTTTTCAATGTCGCAAATAATGTAAGAACTTCCACTGCATTTTTCACTTTCTTTCATAGTGTTGGTATGAACCATCGTGATGCATGTTAAAGTTTGCTGAGAGGAACAACTCGAAAATCGGGTAAGAATATCTGACTATACATTCCCATAAAAAATGTATGAATTTAAGGGATTATTAATTTTTTTTATACTAAAGCACGGATCTGATATGATAATAATAGACTATTTTAATTATTATAAGAAAACCAGTTTTAGGGGTAAACATGTCCATATAGGGCAAGTACAAAATTTATAACGTAAAATGTAATGAAAAATAATTTATATGATAAAGTATAAAAATGCTAATAGTACAAGAGGTTTAGTGTAATATCCTCTAAGTAAAATGTATAATTAGGGCCTCTTTGCCGCTAACAGAATTAGTTAAATTGTTAAGATGATAATGGATTGTTTGGTTTATTGATTATTGTAAAGAACTCAGAAATGTGATGAAACTTCCATTGATGAAGAACTTGTAAACAAACTCTGAGATTGTAATATGAAAATATGATCGTACAAAATGAAGGAGGAGAGGTCCTTTTATAATTGAAAATACAACTAACATAACCGACTTATAACTAACTTTTCCTAACTAAATTAACTGCTATATTATGTTTTCAGCTTCTAGATTATAGCTTTTACACCCCCGCAAGTGGAGCATGAATGTCTATCATGCCCAACTTGGAGATAAAATAGTTAAACAAAGCAGGTGGAAGAGGTTTTATATCAGCTGTTTGCTGTGAAGCAGGGATATGGATGATCTTGATGAGGCCTTCTTGGATCTTTTCTCTTACAAAGTGGCAATCAATTTGGATGTGTTTAGTGCTCTCATGATGTCATGGATTCTGAGAGATACAATACGCTGAACGGCTGTCTGTGTAGATAGTAGCAGGAGTTGTAGGCTTTGTATTAATATCATTTAGAAGATAATTGAGCCATTGGATTTCACATGTGGCTAGTGCAATGACTCTATATTTAGCTTCAGCTGATGATCCACTAACTGTTGCTTGCTTCCTTGCCTTCCAAGATATAAGGGAGTCACCTAGAAATATGGCATATCCACTTATACTTCTTCTTGTGGTAGGACATTTAGCCCAATCAACATCAGTGAATGCTTTCAGCTGTAGACTGGATGTAGTGGGATAGAAGATGCCTTTGCCTAGATTTGACTTTATGTATCTTAGACATTTGTGAGCTGCAGTCATATGAGATATAGTGGGATTAGACATAAACTGACTTAAATGTTGTAGATAATAAGATAATTCAGGTCTAGTGATGGTTAGATATAATAATCTCCCTATGAGCCTTCTGTATATAGAAGGATCAGGTAGAGGTGTGATGTCAGTTGTTTGAACATCAGGTTTAGCTTCCATGGGGGTTGAGCTTGGTTTGCAGCCAAGATAACCAACTTCTGTAATGATGTCTAGAGCATATTTCCTTTGGCATAGACTAATGCCTTTGGCAGACCTTGCAACCTCTATTCCAAGGATATATTTGTTAGATAAATGTTTTTATCAAGATTTTGATGATTATGTTTTTATACCAAAACAATGATAATAAATGTTGTCCAAATACTCCTAAATGATTTAAAATGTTTTTTGCTAATTTTTGGAGTATTTCTTAGAATTTATTTTTCGATAAAAATGGACAACACTTTTTGATGGTTTTGTTTAAATTGGTTTTTACACCGAAACTATGTTTATAAATGTAATCAAAATACTCCCAAGTGATTTAAAAAGTTTTTACTAATTTTTTGGAGTATTTCTTGAAGTTTATTTTTGATAAAAATCGGACAACATTTAATATTGGAGGTCGACCGGTCACTCAAAGCGTCGACCGGTACCTGAAGCAAAGAATATCGAAACAGAACATTCTGAACTCTTAAAATCGAAGAGGGGGATCGGTCAAGGGTGAGGCCGACCGGTCGCACCCTAGGGCAACCGGTCGCACCCCCTCGTCGACCGGTCGACCCCCCTGACGACCTGTACCTGGATCGCACTAATTTTTTCAAACGGTCGAAATCTTCAACAGGGCAACTGGTCGCCCTATGCTATTTTGTGATGACAAAGTTATCTTTTTGAAATTTTTGACAGCAAGATTTACTTTTGATTTTTGTACAATATTTCTACATCTCGTGATCTTCTTTTTGTAGACAAAAGTGAAGATAGAGGAGCCTATGTTGGTGAAGACTTCCCTATAAATAGAGGATGAATTGAAGACACAAGACACAACACATACAAGCAAAATACACAACAAGAAATCTGCAAATTGTTCAAGCTTTCATTTTTATATTCTTGTTGTAATAGCCTAAGTACTTTCACTTGCACATCTTTGAGGTCTAGGCTTTTTGATTCTTGATTACACTTGCACTTAATCTTTGTATTGGTTTCATAGAGTTGTAATCTTGAATTTTATCCATCATTCAACACAAGACATCCTTGTGAGTATTCTTGTGGTAAGAATACACTTGGGTGATCTAGGTGATAGGTGTTTGAAGAGTGTAGTACTCTTCAAAGGTGGTGAAGGAAGATTGTGGTAATCTCCTTGAAGGTGTTGTAAGAGGATTGTGGTGATCCTCAAGGTGTTGTATTAATTGTGGTAATTAATAAAATCTTTTTTTTTTCTTTTTGAAATCCATCCCGAAGATACTGGGGTGGTAGAGGATTAGGCCCTAGGTGGGTTGTACCTCTTTAAATCAACGAGTGTTGTTTAATTTCCGCATTTACATTCTTGTCATTTACTTGTTGATTCGAAAAAGAGAGTGATTTGCGAAAAATCGGGATAATCTATTCACCCCCCCTCTAGATTATCGTAGCCACTTGGACTAACAATATTTAAGATTTCCAAGATCTTTGATAGTGAAAGTGTTGTCTAAATGTGCCTTAAGATTTTGGATTTCCTGCAAATTGTTTCCTGCAAGAATGATATTATCAACATATACACAAAGAGTTCTTATGGAAACAACATAGGACTTAATGAAGAAAGAACTATCTGATTTAGATTGAGTAAAACCATAAGCTAAGAGACATGAAGTTAATTTGCAAAACCATTGTCTTGAGGCTTGTTTGAGTCCATAAAGACTCTTGTTCAGTTTGCAAACTCTTGTGTCACTTGGTGTACAATATCTTGGTGGTGGTTTCATATACACTTCCTCATTTAGATCCCCATGAAGGAAGGCATTGTTAACATCAAAATAATCAAGGCCTTCTTCTTGTGTGTAGCCTTTTGCTACAAGTCTTGCCTTGTACCTCTCCATATCTCCATTTGATTTATATTTGATTTTGAAAACCCACTTACAACCAATACAATGTCGATTGGGAGGAAGAGAAGTCATTGTCCAAGTATTGTTTTTCTCTAAAGCTGCTATTTCTGCCTTCATAGCATCTCTCCACTCAGATACTTTGCTTGCTTGAGCATAAGTTTTAGGCTCTATGTGTTGAGTGATGCTTGCATTGAACACTATATGATTCCCAGAAAGCTGATCCACATAGATAGATTTTGCAATGTCATAAGCTTTTCCTGATTGAACATCCTGAGAGGAGGAGTTATTCTATAGAGATTGTGGAAGAGCACACTGATATGGCTATAAATAATGAGGTAAAGTATGAGTTCTAGAGGATCTCCTGAGATCAGGAGAATTATTATCATGCCCTGTAGTGTTATTAGGCACAAAAACAAGAGAATTAGTATCAAGAACAGATGTATCAGGAATAATTGTATCAGTAACAGGTATGTCAGGGCCTGCAACAATGTTAGTTGGATTATCAAATTGCATTCTGGTAGGCATATGTGGCTCAACAATGTTATCAGAAATAGACTGAATAAGAGGCTCAATATCATTGCTATTGTTGCAGACAGATACAGATGCAAAGGGAAATATATGTTCACAAAATTAAACATCTCTGGATATAAAAACTTTATGAGTTTCAATATCATACAACTTGTATCCTTTGGTTCCCATAGGATAACCAATAAAAATACACTTTGTGGCTCTTGGATGAAATTTACTCCTTTGTCTAGATAGTGTAGAAGCATAAGCTAGACAACAAAAAACTTTTAAATGAGAATAATCAGGAAATTTATTGAAAAGAATTTCAAAAGGTGTTCTGTTTTGAAGAGTAGGAGTTGGAAGTCTATTTATAATATGAGCTGCTGTGAGTATACATTCATCCCAAAATGTTAAAGGAATTTTGGATTGAAACATTAGAGCTTTAGCCACTTGAAGCAAATGTTGATGCTTTCTTTCAACTAAGCCATTTTATTGAGGTGTTTCTACACAAGATTTCTGGTGTATAATGCATGAATATTATACAGATTGGTTAGCATGAACTCAGTGCCATTGTCTGATCTAAGAATTTTGATTTTCTTATTGAACTGGGTAAGAACCATATTGAAAAAGGTTTGCAAACAGGTTTGAGTGTCTGATTTTTGTTTTAGCATGTATATCCATGTACACCTTTAGAAGTCATCAACAATAGTAAGAAAAAATTTTGAACCAGCATGAGGAGTGGTGGCAAAAGGGCCTCAAATGTCACAGTGTATTAGATAAAAAACAACAGTAGATTGTGAAACATTAACAGGAAAGGGCAACCTCTTTTGTTTGGCTAGATGACATACATCACAAAAATCAAAAATTGAAGTTTTATCAGAATTAAAATGAAGTAAATCTAATGTTTTTGCTGAAGCATGGCCTAATCTTGAGTGCCAAATAGAGTCTGAAGCTGAAGCATTGGCTGAGGAGATTTTAAAAATGATAAAGCCCACCATGTTCTCTAGCAGAACCAATCATCCTCTTGCTTTTCAAATCCTGTAACAAGCAATGTGACGAAAGGAAATGCAATGCAAAATCTGAACTTTTGGTTAGTTGAGAGACAGATATAAGATTGAATGAAAAAGATGGAACATAAAGTGCATTTTGTAATGTAAAATCATCAGATAACTGTACATTACCCATATGTGAAGCTAAAGTAGTTTGTCCATTAGGTAAATGGATAGGAGTGGAAACAGATGATGGCTTAGAATTGAAATAAGATATATCACATACCATATGATCAGTGGCGCCAGTATCAAGTATCCATTTTGACTTATCATTAAAAACAACACAACAATAAGGTTTCTTAGAAATACCTGATACTGAGGTGGCTACAGAGTGAACATTATCCTCAACAGGTTTCTGAGAGTGATCCTTAGCAAAGTTCAAGAATTGTTGGAACATCTCAGGAGTGAAAAGAGGATTTTCTGTTTGTTCATTTGGAGGAGAAGAAACCACAGCATTAGCACCAGCGTTATCCCTTAAATTTCTGGGGCCTTTTGGACCTTTCCATCCAGGAGGATACCCAATTAATTGAAAGCATCTGTCTATTGTGTGGCCTGAGAAACCACAATGACTGCACTTTAGTTTCTTCTTGTCCTTGAAATTCTGAAATCTTGTATTAATTGCTTGTTTAGCAAGCATAGCTGCAGGTTCTAATGGAGAAACCATAGAATTATTTAGTCCTCTTTGTGCCTCTTCTTGAAGAACTTCTTGAAGAAGTAGAGAATAAACCTTTGCAAGGGAAGGTAGAGGAGAAGATAAGAGAAGTTGACTTCGAATTTGAGCATAGGACTCATGCAATCCAACCAAGAATTTGATGGCTGAATCAGATTGTTGGACTTCAGATATGACATATGGAAAATTGTAGGTCCAATTCCCACAAGAACATTTTGGAACAGGCCTGAAGTTGATGTATTCATCCCAGAGACCTTTGAATTGATTGTAGTAGGTAGTAATGGAATTAGTACCTTGAGAAATCGAGCTCAAAGATTTCTGTAAGTGAAAAACTCTTGGCCCATCACTACGAACATACCGAATCTTGAGTTCATCCCATACTTCTTGGGCTGAATTGAAGTAAAGAAGACTTTGTCTAATTTCTTTGGATATAGAGTTTAGTATCCAAGACAGAACAAGGTTGTTTGCTCTTTTCCAGCAATTATAGAGTAGAGGGGAAGAAGGAGATGCCATAGGGACTGATCCATCTATGAAACACGATTTATTTTTGACATTCAAAGCCTTAGAAACAGCTCTACTCCAAGAAATGTAGTTTTCTCCATTAAAGGGCTCATAAACTATAATGGCGCCTGGATTGTCACTTGGATGTAGATAGAAAGGAGATGTGAAGTCATCAATTGGTATAACAGTTGGAGCAGCCATGATGATCAATCAAAGATGATCAAGAAAGATGAGATGATCAAGAAAAAATGATCAAAATAGAAAACTGCAGTAGAGTAAAAACAATCTGCAGAATGAAGAATATGATGCAGATGTGATCAAAATACTACTGATACCATGTAAAGAACTCAGAAATGTGATGAAACTTCCATTGATGAAGAACTTGTAAACAAACTCTGAGATTGTAATCTGAAAATATGAGTACAAAATGAAGGAGGAGAGGTCCTTTTATAATTGAAAATACAACTAACATAACCGACTTATAACTAACTTTTCCTAACTAAATTAACTGCTATATTCTGTTTTCAGATTCTAGATTATAGCTTTTACAATTATATAATTTGGAGCAATAATATGTAAGTGATATAGAATATGATATTTGATTATTGAATATGATAATAATAATTTATTTAGCATTAGTGATTATTGATTATAGAGAATAAGTCATAAAATGCCAAAAATACCCACATAATGACAAGCAAATGCGATTAATGTAAAAATTTGTTTCTGGAGCAAAAATGACAAAACAAATGCACATGATACCAAGTAATTAGGGTTCGTTTACTTTGATGAGTTGGGTTGGATTTACTAAATAATCTGACCAAATCCAGGTGTACTTTTGATGATTTCAGCCCGGTTTAATTATAAACTTGTGTGATTTTATGTTTGATACAAATCCCACGAGGCTGGGATTCATTTATCCAACTACACTCACCAAATTTATATATAACCAAATTACCATGTAGGCTTAATTCAGTTCTTCGCTTCCTCATTGGTGTGGCTGAGCCGCAGAGGGATCACTGTTCACTAGGTGATTAGTGCGGCAATCAAACTAAGCTAAACTGAGTTTCTCAAAGTTTGAATTTGACTCATTTATTGTTAGGTTGGAATTTTACCAATAAAATAGGTATCCTAGACTTAAAAAATGTGCTATTTTGAGTAGATTAAGTCCAGATTATTGTTGAAATTGTAAATTGATTTGTAATAGGTATCAAGGTACCGAGAAATTAAGAAACGGGCGGAAAACGGTGAAAAATGAATCATGGCGGTGAAAGAACGGAAAAAGAAAAAAAAAGAAAAAAGAAAAGAAAAGCAAAAAGAAAAGAAAAGCAAAAAAGAAAAGAAAAAGAAAAGAAGCGAAAAAATAAGAAATAACAAAAAGGAAAAAGAAAAAAAAAGAAGAAATTGAGAAAGAAAAAAAATTAATAAAAGTACCGCGGTACACACTTGTGTACCGCGGTATACTTAGTTTTATGTATTAATTAGATATTCTAGGGGCTTGATGTAATTTTGTTTGATCTTATACTTGATTTGTAGATTTATTTTATTCAGTGCAATTCATGGTTTATTTGTGTTATTTGTATTAATTACATCTTGATTACCTGGCCATTAATCTTTGATGCATGATGTGTTAATCCACATTCGAGAGAAGGGGTTTAATACCAAATCTAGAATAACACAATATAGGAAATTATATAATCGAAACAAATTTATAAATCCTTTGAAGTTGTTGTAGAAATTCCACTGACCTATTTAGAAATATAATTCTTGAGATTTTTATAGAGATATTGAAATCTTGTTTATAATTTAAAATCACTAGGCACTCGCGAGAGGTAGTTGATTAAATTGGGAATTTCAACTTAGAACCATTGCTTGAAATAGATAGATTGTTTATCTTATATAAGTGATAACTTGAAGAAATCAATCTCTAGAATAATTCTCCCGTAAATTTAGATGTTTTTATTTTTATTTATATTTCATTATTGTTAATTATAAATCCACAAATCCATCTATTATTGATCAGCCAAATATAGCAGAGGTAATTTATACTTGGTACTTACAAACACATTCCTTATGGATACGACAATCCTACTCATTACACTATATTAAAACTTGACAACCGTACACTAGCGGTAAATTAGGTGAGTGTTTTTACCCCTAACAAGTTTTTGGCGCCGTTGCCGGGGAATGTGTTTTGTGTGATATCAAGGTTGATTGCCTAGTTGTAATTTGTCTATTTTTTATTTTTCTTTCGTTCTTTATTGTTTTAATTTGTTTAATTTTTTTTTATTGGAGGCACATCGTTGGATGAAATATAATGTATGCTTATAATTGGCCAACCGATGATACTACATGGATTTTTGGAAGTCAAGGAGTAAACACTTTCGTTCCTTATTATCCACCTCAAGAAAATATATGGGCCGAGGAAATTACAAATCATGAAATCTCTTATCAGCCACAAGAACAATTGCCTCACTTGGAGGAAACATTTTATCAATTCTTAGTTGACTGTGAGACAAGAAAACAACAAGTTGAGATAAAACGTCAGTCCAAATTAGAGAAAATTCTTGCTCAATTTATCGTAGAGAGTACGATAAGATATCGGGACATTGAGGATAGAATACTACGAGCCGAGATAAGATTTCAACAAATTGAGATTAAATGTCAACATATATCCAAGTCACTCCAACAAATGATTGACCAAATTAATAATAAAAAGTTGTCATCATTCTTGGGATCTGATGAAGTAGAAAATCATGAACATGTTGAGGAAATGCCCAATATGAAAAAGGTGGACATCCTTCAAAATTTGGAGGGGACTTTTGAAAAGTCCAATCCGATCTCACAAGAGGAGCCACATCAAATTAACTCAGGGAGTTTTTTTTTTTTATCTCTCACTCAATTGAAAATCCTCTTTTTCAATGGACGGGGTCGTGTTTGAACCCGTCCATTGCCATCCCTAAGTAAGGTCCCTTTACCCGACCTCATATTAATTTCAAATTTTTTGTCCCAATTTTCTTATTGTACTTCTATTCACTGCCCATGTATCACATTTATTCATGAAAATTATGAGCTAATTTATTTTCAGATAACTATTAATACATATTTATCTTATGAATATATATGTGTAATAAATCAGAAATAATATATAGAGTGAAATAATGAAAAAACAAATTATTAGATAAGACTCCTTTTTATTAATATAGAGTGCTTCAAACATGCCCAAAAGGATCAATTTAATTGTTCGGATCATGTTCTTTTAATAGTTCATTAATCTGTTTTATGTTTGATCATTAGATAAGAGACAGTTTATCAATATATAGAAGGGTAAAGACAAGGTATGTGTCCCAAAAAAAAAAAATTAAAAGAAAAGAAAAGAGTGAAGACAAGGTAGTGTTTAGCCACTTTTATTAAATGAACTTTAAAGCATTTTGCAATTTATTACACGTACAATGTTTTAGCAAAATGTAATTTCTTATTTATAAAGGATGAACCCCATTCCTGAGGACCTCCACTGCTCCGCTTTTAAAGCTTTGTGGATGAGGTGAATTGAGGGATATATCTCAACGAGTCAGGGTCCTGAGCTTCTTTAGAATGAGTCACCACATCAGAAATCCTTCTCCATCCTGCTACCAAGGGGATTCGAACATGTACACTGTGGGTGCCAGCGAAGCAGATATCACATCACCCAGATCCTTCACTAGTTGAGCTATGCCCCTGATCTGGGCTGTAATTTCTTAGTTATGAGTAGCAAGGAAGTAGTCTTGGTGAGTTCTAGCTTTATCCACTTTACAATGTAATATGCAAATTGAGAATCAATGTCAAAATAAATCATAAGAGGTATATATATATTGTATAATATAATTTACGAAAGCATCAAAACTATAATTTATATCATTTGACATTTATAACAAGATCTGCATGAACAAAATTTTATTTAATGGTAGTGCTAGCTGCAATCGTATTGAGACAAATAATCCAGTGCAATCCAATCTAATAACGAGAAATTAGGCAAAAAAAAGTTTAAAGAAAAAAATGATTTCAAGATAAAATACCGCAGATCCATTGAAAATTGGACATTTGCCTACGTAACAACATCATTAGCTTGAAATTGATCTTTACTGTGCACTCATATCGAGCAATTTTGTAATCAAATTTTCTTGAATTTTAAACATTTACAACAAAAAGTACAAAATACAACAAATATAACCACTAACTTATTTTAGGGGTGTTGGGAGTTGGGACGACGTGCGAATGAGATCTTTTATTCCAAAATCGTGATTCATATCATATTCCAACCGCATGGATGATTGACACGTGTATGACACTTATAATGTTAATTTTCAAGCATAAATTATAAGTTTTTAATATGATAAGTGTTATACACGAGACAATTATCCTTATGGTGGAATATGCGCTGAAACACAATCTTGCAATAGAAGATCTCATATGCTGGGACAATAGGTCTAGAATGAAAAAACTCCCGTCAAACGATCTAATGGGCCAAAATTCATTAGACGGATCCCAAAACCGACCCTGTGGTATTTTTGTTTTATTAGTAGGGATGGTATTGGCAGTCTCCATGAAAGTATTAGCAGTCCTTCTAAAAAGTATTATTACGTAGTTTACTTGAAAGTATTAGTTTTTATAATATTAGACAGTGATATAGTATCACGGGAGCGCTGAAAAGTATTAGGTTTTTCATCTGAAAAGTATTATTAGTCAATCTGAAAAGTATAATTAGTACGTAGTTCACTTGAAAATATTTAATAACGTCACTAAAAAATATTAGTTATTTCTGTCAAAAAATATTAGTAATTCCCTTAAAAAATATTAGTTTTCCCCTAAAAGGTTTCCAGTAATTCACACATGAAGAATATTTTATTAAAAAGTATTAGTAGTCCACTGAAAAATATTAATAGGTCCTCTAAAAGATATTAGACATTCCGTTGGGTCACTGGGCTATGGGTCCGAATCAGAGAAATCCATTAGACTGGATCCATCTAACTGTTAGACCGTAGCTAACATTAGACTACCTCCTAAAAAATTGTTAATTTGTTTTTTATCCATAATTTATTATATACTTGAACTCAAAATGGTCTAGAATTGCAATCTAGGGATTGATTAATATCACGTTTCCATAACTGAATTTTGCACAATTTTAATAGTTGAACTGTGCACCATTTAATAACTGATTGTACACAATTTTATATCTAACAGTGCATCATTGTATAAATAATTGTACACCATTCAATCCCAACGATTTTTATAGGATTTGATTTTACGATTATTCCCGCTTTTCATTCAATTGTGGGTTACTCATAATGATGTACAATTAGTTATACAATGATGAACCTCACAGTGATGTACAATTAGTTATACAATGATGCAATTAGATATAAAATGGTGCACAATTAGTTATTAAATGGTGCGCAGTCCAGCTATTAAAATGGTGCATAATGCAGTTATGGAAACGTGATCTTTATCACATCCATGATTGTAGTGCGTCATTATGGGAAAGTGGTTACACCATTTTGTCTTTATAGGGCTTTTAGATAATGTACAATTAGTTATACAATGATGCACTGTTAGATATAAAATGGTGCACAGTTAAGTTATTAAATGGGAAGATGGTTATACCATTTTTTTCTTTATAGTTCCTTTAGATGATGTACAATTAATTATGCAGTAATGCACTGTTAGATATAAAATGGTGCACAGATAGTTATTAAATAGTGTACAGTTCGAGATAAAATGGAAAACAAGAATAATAATAAAATCAAATCCCATAAAAATCGCTGGGATTGAATGGTGTACAATTATTTATGCAATGATGCACTGTTAGATATAAAATGGTGTACAGTCCAGTTATTAAATGGTGTACAGTTCATCTAATAAAATGGTGCACAATTTCAGTTTCACCAGTACAACAAAAATGGTAATAGACAACACTATAAAGATAACAGTTTCAAGCTGAACTGTTGTATTTTACATAAAACACTACGGTGTTTAAGAAATCGGTTGTCTCAGAGCGGCTTTTAATGAAAACAACAACGGTTTTAGTTCAACCGTTGTATATTAGCGTCGTTTGTTTTCAACTACAACGGTTGTGACAACGGTTATTTGGAACCGTTGTAGATTAGTGCCTATAAATGACAACGTTTGGCGTAACCGTTGTGTATTAGCGTGTTTTAGAATCGACAATGGGTGTAACAACGATTCGTAAAACCGTTGTCGATTAATAACAATTAACGTTTCGTTTGGCATGTTTTTTAACAAAGTTTCTTTTTTTTTTGAAAGGAGTTTTTTTAACAAAGTTTCTAGAAAATCGTTGTCATTAGCATACTTTAAATAATGTTATACTTATCTACAAAAAAAATAATGTTATACTTATCTACAAAAAAAAATGTTATACTTATATAAAATGCTTGGTAATGTTAAATATTTACATTAAATATTTTTAGTTAATAATATATATTTTAAAATTTTAAACAGAATTTACAAATTAGATTTTATATTTAGTTGAAATTTTAAATTTACATAAAATTTTATAGTTAAATAAAAAATTTCTAACCTTTCCTATCAAAATCCTCCTATTAGAATTATTTCTTATTTATTTATTATTTATTTATCTTTTTTTTATTGGTTATTATTTATTTATCTTATTATAACTAAACCTTTTCTAAAGCAAAAATATTATTCCCTCTCTCAGCGTAAACTTCCCTCCATCTCTCACCGTGAAGCGTGAATTCCCCTCCCTGCCTCTCTCAGCGTTGATTTTCCAGAAGCCCTAGCCCCCAACCCTAGCGTCGATTTCAAAGTTGATTAACAGGGAGAAACAACTCGGATAATTCTCTTTTAGTATTGTCAAGTGAGGGTGCCTATTGGGTAACATTCTTCTCTGACGACCTAAGCAATTGTTATAATCATGTTTACGCGAATTGTTTTTGTGTATGTATGTGAAAATGCTATATATTTTCTTTAAATCACCCTTAATTTCTTGGCTCCCGTGATTATTCGTGGTGTTAGGTTTTTTTTTGTTTTCTTTTTTTACTTTCTCTACTTCACGGTATCTTATTTGATAATGTATAATTTTTCAGGGTTCCCCTTTATCCTCCAGTTTTCGCTGTATTCTAGGCGTGTTTTTGTGTACAAAATGAAACTTGAAGTATCTGAAGGTTGCTTTTACACTTAGCTTTAAGTTAATTTTCCAGTGCAATGTTTTGTCCTTCTTATTCCCTGTCTATTTTTCATTTCTGTCATTATTGAACTATATATATATGTCTTGTGTGTTTTAACTTGGCTGATGTGTGTTACACACATTTACTTTCATCTTTAATCATATGGCAATGTCTGGCTACTTGTGAGTTGAATTTATTGTGGCTGAATTTTTCATTTTCTTGAGGTTTGTCATTAACCTAAGGAGATAATAGTCTTTGATTACTGTATGAATATTTGTTGAGAAATGCTGGTGGATGCTGCAAATCATGTGTTAACCTTTTGAGTTTTCTTAATTTGGGACTGAGTACATAAATTTTCTCACAGATGTGTGCTCTGCTTGTCAAATCCCTCTATTTAATCCACTTTCTTATGGGGAAATCTTCAGTGGGTCTTTTGAGTGTTGACCTGTTTTAGTGGAAGAAGTTTTCACATTTTCTTAATTTTCTCATATGTTTTTGGAGAATTGTTGCGTTTGGTTTCCAGTAAACATGAGAAAAGAAAGTTTGTGATTTCCACCTACTTAAGTATGCAGTACTGGCATGTTGTCATTGCTGTCCAGATATTGATGTTTGTAATTTGCTTAGAGGTTCATGTTGGTATTAGTTTCTCTCAAAGTGTTGTTCCTTTCCTGTTTTTCATTTTTGCATTGAAGGACACTAACCTTGGTGTTTTCTTTCCCCCCTGCTATAGGTGTTGAACATTGAAGTGGACTAAAGGTTTTTTGACATGTCAAGGTATCATTTTCAAAACAATTAACCTTGGTGTTTTCTTTCCCCTGCTATAGGTGTTGAATATTGAAGTGGACAAGTGGTTTTTTGACATGTTAAGGTATCAATTTTAAAAAAAAATTGCACATGTGTATTTAATACATGCTCTTCTGTGCTTGTGTCCTCATTTTGAATTTACTATTATAAATTATATATGTACAGCTAGTCACTATATCTATTTGAATATATTAGGGCTCAAAATTACATTATTATTATGAAGTAAAAGGGGATTTGGGTTTTGGCAACAATGATTAATTTCAAAGGATATAGTTAAAAAATGAGGGTATTATGCAAAATGTTTTAAAATCCTGTCCTTTTATCTCTCTATAGATGCACATTTAAATTTTGACCTTTTCTATGCAATAATTATACACATTTTTTGAGTTCAAAAATGTTAGGCTCTAAATTAGTGGTCCATCAGAGAATTGCAGTTATTGGATGCTATTACATATTCCTCGACTTGCATGTCCTAAAAGGATGCATCTAAAAGCTAGAACATATTTATTTAAAGTAAATCATCTTCATTTCTTTAACAATCTATGTGTTGAAATGGGGAAGCGATGTTGGATGAATTATTGAAGCAACTAAATCCCCCACTGTGGCAATGGTTCTATGTGGCAATGTTTTTTTATTTGGGCCTTAGAGTATTTTTTTTGACAGTTGATCGGTCCAGTTGCAATATTTTTTAATTTTTGGCCATAGAATGTTTTTTAACTTGTGATTTGTTACCATACTACGTGAATGCGGTTAGAATTAATGAGTCCTCTAAAGGTTGACTTTTGTTTTTTTATCAACAACTAGCAGTAGTCATAGCAATCTTCACTTTTAATTTAATTAACTGGCATTTTATATTAAGATGTAGGCAAAAAAAGTTAATATTCAATGCTAGCATTTAGTTTTTATGAAGTGAGGGTAGGAAGCTAAATAATGTTTTATAAAAGATTAAGTTACAGTTTTTGGATGCCCTTTCGGGGATCATAATCAGAAACTGTTGTATGCTTATGAAAATGATGGGTAGACCATTTTCAGTTTTTGGGAATTGATCTGTGCTGGGTAAAAATTAAAATTTTGTAATCCTATATATGATCAAATGCTTTTTAAGAGGTTTTTTGTTATTATCTGTGTCCTTAATAAATCCATTCTATTTTCATTTTTACTTGTTAGGATGTCTCAAAATAAGTTTTTTATTTCTTAAAATGAAAATTTTGTTTCCAATGGTACCATTTCATTTAAAATAATATTTTTACACTACTAACTTCTTACCACTAATTTTAAGGGAAATAGTATTTAATTATGCTATATTTCCAAAAAATAAAATTAACGCTTTTCTAAATTATGTGCCATTCCAATGGGGGCTTTAATGTGATTTGATGTGTTGACACCATAATTTATTAGATTACATGCTCTAAATGAGACATGATTTTGTTTTATTAATTAGGTCATTTGAGACCAAAGTCGTAGTGCAAGAGGTATATGTAGTTCTTTTTATGCGGTGTTAGTATTCATGAACTAATTTGAAATGCCATATGATCAACTGGATTGTTCAATTTTCTCTTCATTTATGCCATATGATCAGCTGGATTGTTCAATTTTCTCTTCATTTATGCCATGTCAGTCAGATTCTTCAATTTTCTCTTCATTTATGCCATATCAGTTATATTGTTCAGTGACTTTATAGATGATCAACTATGTGTAATATTTAATTTTTTCTTCAGTTGCATATATATATTGAGAAGTTGAGAGTATTCAAAATATAGTAATAACATGTATTTTGTTGTGGCATGCAGTTGGTTTTTGGAAGGTGTCAGATGGAAAAGAATTTTGAAGAAGCTATGCACTTGATGTTAAGCAGATATTTGGGTTTCTCTAGTGTTATGGAATTCAAACTCTAGATTTTACTTCTTCGCTTGATGTTAATTTGCAACTGTTGATGTTATGTATATATCTTGATATTATGTTGCTCTTTTTAGACATATATTAATGAATTTGAAGTATTAACTAGTTTAATTTGATGTTTTAATTTAGTTTTGTGAGTTTATAATTATGTTTGTAAATTGTAATATAGGAAAATTATGAATAAATAAATGAGGCTATGCAACAATAATCAACAGAAAAGACCACGATTTGAAAACCGTCATGAAAGATACAAGCAATCACCAGCAGAGCTGGACCACGATTTGAAACCGTTGTGAAAGATTACAAACACAATGGTTCTCAACCATTGTCTTTTTAAAAAATGAACTGTTGTAGATGGAGGTGTTGTAAAAGTCGTACCACAATGACAACGGTTTTAACCCGTGGTCTATGTCTACAAGACAACGAATTGTGAAATGGTTTCTAACTGTTATCTTTTATCATAACTACAACGGTTTGTCACCGTTGTCGATTATCGTAAATGACAACAGTTTTTACCTGTTGTGGTTTACCATAAAAAACAACAGTTAAAAACCATTGCGTTTTGGGACAAATACAACAGTTATTAACCGTTGTCTTTATGATACCTCTTGTACAACACCTTCATCTACAACGGTTATTATCCTTAATTGACAACGGATAAAATCCGTTGTCTATTGGCATTTTTCTTCTAGTGTATGAAAACGTGATATTAATCAATCCCTTGATTGTGGGGGCGTGATTTTATGACATTTTGCTAGTTACTATTATGCCCTTTCCACCAACTAATTAATTGATAAATCATTTATTTTTAATAGCAATCTGGACCATTAAATAAAAGGTGTGGATGGATGTGATCAATCCACACTGCCACACGGTAAGAGGCTGCCACACAAGATCCCATCCATATATATATTTGGGAGAGAACTACCCACGTTAATTTCATCTTTTGTGAAAACACAAAATTAAATAAAACATAAGTTCCACTTCATAGTAATGAGTCTACTGTCAGGGGCAGACCTATGTATATGGGGAGCCCCTCCCCAACATTTTTAGTTTTTTATGTTTTATATATAAACTTTGGGCTTAATTCAAATTTTTCTTGCTTTTAAAAAAAATCCAATTTATTCTTTTATTTTGGTTTAGTAATTGTTGATTAACCAATTGGAAAATAGTATGATGATCAATGAAATCTTATCCAAGACCTCATTAATATTAATTAATTTTTCTTTTTTTATTTTTAATAGGTTATTGATTAGATACTGAGATTAAAGCAATTTTAGGTGAAACCTATGATTTACCTAGACAATATTTATTCCTTTTTTTTTGTAGACGAAGACACAAAAAAGGAACATTTTTTCATAGATTGTTTGCTAATAATATATGTTGATATAATTTCTCTGATAAGCAAGAGAGACATTCTGAATTTTAGTATATTAGGATTGTATTTATTTATTTTTGGATACTTAACGATGAGTATTAACATCGTATTTGATGCATATATATAATATATTTTAAATTTATTATTATATAAAGTAAAAATATTTTATTTTCCGATTATTGGCCCCCTCAGTGTCCAATCCTGGTTCCGTCCCTGGTTACTGTTGTAAGAACATAGAATCTTGAAAAATTCGGTGAGAAAGAAAAAGACTAGATTAATATCACGCCGCAATTTTTAGCATCTTGCCACTGTTTCATAATCAAGCACAAATATAACAACGTCAGGGCTAGTCATGCTAATTTAAAGCTGGGTAATTTTTTTGGCCAAAACCTAGCACATAGTCCACAAACGCACTAAGAAATTTCATTTTCACCGCCAATAAATATAATGCGCACTCATTTGAAATATAGATAATATTCGTTGTATTATCCTTTCTTCCATGCAAAACTGCACTCATTAATTTGAAATGGTTAATATTCTTTTTATTATTCTTTTCTTCCATGCAAATCAAATTTATCAAAAAAGCAAGATGCATGATAAGCACCAAATGTTAGAAATATGCCACATCAAGCATCACCAAACTTATGCACCTTATATATAATATATAATAGTTTAATAGTTTTAGTACTAGGACAAAATTTGTGAAATGACAAAATTTTGGTATCGCAGATTTATTTGTCAAAGTTATAGGAAATCCAAATACTAACTAAAAATGGATCATATAGATAAAATAGATTATATAGATCAAGGTTGCAGAAATCGCTAGGCAATAGTCGGGTGTGACCCAGCGCCAAAAAATAGTATTGTTTTTCTCTTCTTTTTTTCCTTTTTTTTTTTTTTTAATTTTTACAATTTTTGGCCGATTTTTGCCTCCTAGCCCACCTAGGCGGGCGCCTAGGCCCAGTTTTTTGGTCGCCTAACACTACAAGAAAAATGATCTATCCCAACATAAATTTAATGACACTACCAAAAAGCATTATTATAAATAAGTATTTAATGACGTTTTTTAAAAAGCATTGTTAACTATAAAAATTAGTGACACTTACTAGAAACTGTTAGCATTTTAGTCAATTTAATGACACTTTTATTGAAGCGTCATTATTTTTATAAAGTTGCCGACTTCTTATAGAAGTGACACGATAATTATAGAATTTACTTATGTTTTTTTTATTTGTGTCCTTAAAATGATAACGCTTAGTAAAAAGCGTCATAAAATTGATGACATTTTCTAATTTACTTACACAATTTTTTATTTGTCGCTAAATTTTTAAAATTTACTTACATTTTTATTGTTTGTGTCATTAAAATGACGTCACTTATTAAAAAGAGTCATAAAATTGATGACTCTTTCTATTTTACCTATCGATTTTTTTTATTTGTCGCCAAATTTTTAAAATTTACTTACACTTTTATTGTTTGTGTCATTAAAATAACGACACTTATTAAAAAGCGTCACAAAGTAAAAAATTAGAATATCTATCCCATACACATCGAAAGATTGAAGTGTTGAGAGTAACTTTGAGAGTTAATAAATAGAGACCATATGGTGTATAATTGACTAACAACAAATATATTTAAATGAGTCAAAAATTAAACATTAAGTTTAATTTTTTTTTAAAAAAACTAATAAATAATTGATCTTTAATAAAATTTTACAAAAGCATAAATGTAAAATTCGTCACAATTTTTAATGACACTAATTTTCAAAAGCGTCGCGACTTTAAAGACGCTTTATAGCATCCCTAAATTTAATAACGCGTTTAGCTTAAGCAAAGCTTCATTTAAAATATATTAAATCTTTATTAATTGTGATAGAAAATAGTATCACCACATACTGACACATTTGATAAAAGCGTCAGGAAATGCGATTTACCTATGCATAGATCTTGCGTCACGGATATTTTCGTGACATCAAATTTAACAACACAACTCATGACGCTTTCAAAAGCGTAGGTAATATACCTTGTGACGCTAATAAGTGTCACCAAGTGAAAATTTTAGCGTTACTAAACACAATTTTTTTTGTAGTGTAGGCAGGCGCCTCTGCGCGATTGGCCTCCTAGGCGGGCGCCTAAGCCAATTTTTGTCCGAAACAATTTTTTTTTGGCGATTTTAGCGAAATCGATATGCCTAGGGGCGCCTAGGCCGATTTTTATAACACTGATATAGATAGAATGAGGAGAATGAGGAGTTAACACATGTCTCAGAATAGTGAGATGATGACATGTGTTATATTTGTTTTTTTCTTAAAAGATAACAAATTTAAAAGATAGTGTAAATAGAATCCTTGATTTTTGGATTATTTATTATATCTTAATTGTTATCTTTTAAATTCAAAAATATATATTTTGAACTAATAAAATATTTCTCAATACGAATATCTTCGAATAGATTTGATTAGCATCGAATTTTCCAAACTAATTGTGAACAAATCCTTTATATTTGAATTATATTTTATCTTTTAGAATTTTAATTAAATTTGTTATCTTTTAAATTTGTACATAGGATTACCACCTGGATAAATATGAAACCGCCATGTGTAATTGAGAAGATGAGAAGTTGACAAATGCCCAAAACTAATGAGGTGATGACACGTGTCAACATTATTTTTTCTTTTTAATTTGTATATAGGGTATTTCTTCAAGATTTGGATTGCTAATTACGCTCAACAAAGCGAAAAAAATGGACGTTTGAAATTGATAACAAATATATATATATATATATATATATGATTTGGTTCAAATGAGACCACCCTCCCTAGGTGAGACAATGTGGACTCATCTTATCCATTGATCTTAAAAAATGAAGGGATGTGATTAATTCAGTTTTTTTAATTATTTCCTAATTTTCGCTGATTTTAAGGGTAATATTGTAATTTGGTAATTCAAATTAGTGGTCCCAGCGGATTTTATGGGCTGAAATTGACACTGTCGGATTTTGTGGCGGATTTTAAGGAACCTGTTTTCTTTCCAAATATTTTTATTTTACAGCATAGTTAGGGTTCTTCTACTGCATAATTAGACATCAAATAATTCATATTTATTTATTTTGTTGGCACTATTTTACGAAAACAAGACATAATTGAATATAACGTACTGCATATGTAGTTATACTACACTGCATAAATAGGTTCAATATAATGTATATTTAGTTATGAAAATGGGATGTTGCTTTTGAAAATTATAAAAATAGGATGTTACATAATGTACTGCATATTTAGTTATTCCACAATGCATAAATAGTTTCTAGATAATACATAGTTAGTTGATTTTGTTGCATAGTTTATGACGTCTTGCATAGTTGGATATACTGTACTACATATTAGTTTTTTTACGCTGCATAGATAGTTTTCAAATAATGAATATTTAGTTGAGTTTTGTTGCATATTTAGTTTTCGAACTCACTGTTCGTTATTTCTCTGTAATATTGCACCGATATTTCTTGTTTTTTCTCTGTAATTTTCATGAACTGTAATTTTCGAGTTCTTCACAATTTTCTTTATTTGCGTTAATGGAGGAATGTGTGTGTGTGTGTGTGTGTGAGAGAGAGAGAGAGAGAGAGAGAGAGAGAGAGAGAGAGAGAGAGAGAGAGAGAGAGAGAGAGAGAGAGAGAGACGTGAGATTGGTATTGTGAGATGTATGAGAGAGAAAGAGATTTGATTACATTTTTGTAACTAACTTGTTATGTTATTTTACCCTACTACCCTTATATTGATTAAATTAATATTTTAATAAATTTTTTATCCATTAAATCATACCCATTGATTAATAGTGGGAGATGGTTGAGATTAGTCCATTGTGTCTCACTTAGAGACATGGTCTCAATTGATCCTCCCAATATATATATATATATATATATATATATATATATATATATATATATATATATTTATATAGGATTTGGTTCAAATGAGACCACCTTCCCTAGGTAAGACAGTGTGGACTCATCTTACCCACTGATCTTAAAAAATAAATGGATGTGATTAATTCAATTTTTTTTTTATTTTCCCTGATTTCCGCCATTTTAAGGGTAATTTTGTAATTTTGTAATTCAAATCAATTATCCCCAGTTGTTTTTCTAGTATGTTTGACTTTCTGTAACCATTTTTTATGGTGAGATTGTAACTGCCAGATTTAATGGCATTAATTAAGGAAGCAATTTTATTTTCAATTTTTTTTATTTCACAGTATAGTTAGGGTTCTTCAACTGCTTAATTAGCTATTAAATAATGCATATTTAGTTATTTTTATTGCATTGTTTTACGACCATAAGATATACTGCATATTTTGTTTTGGGATGTTACATAATATACTGCTTATTTAGTTATTCCACACGGCATATATAGTTTCTAGATAATGCATAGTTAGTTGATTTTGCTGCTTAGTTTATGATGCATTGCATAGTTGGGTATAATGTACTATATATTAGTTTTTTTACGCTGCATAGATAGTTTTCAAGCAATGCATATATAGTTGATTTTTGTTGCATAATATCAAATATGTAATATCATATAGATATATGCATCATTTCATAAATATGTATGCATCATTTCATAAGTATCTATACATCGTTACATAAGTATTTATGCATCGTCTTATTCGTGAAAATTACAATTTTTAAGAGTTGATGTTCATGGCTAGTTTCGAGTTCTCCATCGATGTCTACATCATTGATCTGTTGGATAGAGTTTTTTCTACGACTGATGATTCATCATCATGATTCGAACTCACATGTTCGTTGTTTTTTCATTTGGAACATAAATCGCATCTTTTTCACTGTATTTTTTTCATAGTTCGAGTTCTTCAATGTTTTTTTCATTTGCGTTAATGGAGGAATTGAGAGAGAGAGAGAGAGAGAGAGAGAGGGATAGAGACACATGAGATTGAAAGATGCATGAGAGAGAAAGAGATTTGATTCCATTTTTGTAACTACTTTATTATGTTATTTTACCCTACTACCCTTATGTTGAATAAATTAATATTTTAATATATTTTTTATCCATTAAATTATATCCATTGATTAATAGTGGGGGATGGTTGAGATTAGTCCATGTGTCTCACCTAGAGACATGGTCTCACATGATCTCCCATATATATATATATATATATATATATATTTTGTTCAAATGGAACACCCACCCTTATATGAGACAGTGGGAATTTATTATAGCCATTGGATTGATTTTTTGGATGATTCAGATTAATTCTATTATTTTAGGAAAGTAGTTAATAGATATACATAAACAAGGTCAAATGTGTATATTTTTACAATTTTTGGATTTTTCAGTAAGGGTATTTTTGTCCTTTAGAATGAGTGTAAAAGGTAAGTTATTATTTACCATCTTTTAATTGGAGCTATTTTTAGGGAGTCATTTCATTCAAACATCACACCCCTTCCTTTTCTTCTTATAAAGTACACGCATATTCCATATCTTAGCAAATCTTTTTGAGAAATCACAAAACAACTGTGAAACTGATGGATCGAAAGCTATTCTATAAACCTTAGGCAAGTGCACCTACCGTTTTATAGTATAGATTACTGAGTACCGAGTGTCATTCCCACGAGGATTGTGAGTACTAGTAATTACTATCATTTTGTTATCTAATCCATAAATTTTCAGAGGTTGGTTTGTAAAAATAGGAAAATAAAGAAACTAAACAATCAATAAATAACAATTGATAAAATAAAGGGAGATTGTAAAATAAGAGATCAAGAGATAGAAATGTGTTCGAATGTAAATCCCTCTAGAATATTTTTGTGATTTTAATAAGATAGAATACAACCTTATACCCTTAAGCAATTACTATCCCTGAACATAATCTCATGTTTCATGGACCGTAGAAATTCTTGATTCAAGTTAAATCCTCTTTCAAGGTAAAAAACTCATAATCTCAAGTTAATTAACTAAAATCTCTTTCTAGTTAAAACCCCCAAGATTGCATTATAACGATATATGAATTCCCATATTAGCTAGGTTTGACCCTAATCCGAAAGATTTATGTCGTCCTATATCTAGGATTACATGCAACTCCTTTCACTTATATTGGTTCTTTCTCACCATAAATCTATCGATTACCCGATGAGGAATAAAATTCAAATCAATATACCAAAAATATTAACTCGAATGAACAAAGCATAATATAAGTGAATCACATAAAACATGAAGATTATATTAAAAACATACAAGCCTTAATCACAAATCCATTTTAGAGTTCATTACATTCAAACACTATGAGTTTAGCTACACATTATTTTGACAAAAGAATAAGTCATACAAGAAAAATTAAATGTAGTAGACACGGTATACTTATCTTTTCTCAAAATCTCAAATGAACTTCTTTCTTGGTTGACTCCAATGATGTTGCTCCAGACTTTCTTCTCCCATGATATTGCTCCAAGCCTTCTTCTCCAAGCTCCTTAATCCCGATTTTATTTTCCTTCTCTTTTCACAATATGTAAGTTGCTCTCTAAAACATAATTTTTATGAATGGAAGAATTGATTCAAAATATGATGGATGAATAATGGATGATTAATCCCAACCCATACTCTCGACTTTTATAGACATTATTTTTGTGCAAGAACACATTAACAATGTCATCCTTTGTTAAAAAAATGCTCCACTTCCATAGTTGGGTTATTGAATCCTTGTCCTCATGCGATAATTGAGGGAATATGGGGACACAATGCAGCAAAATTAGGTGTTAAAGGTGTACAAAAGTGGTCAAAAAGCTTGGTTGGTGAGTTATCCATAGTTTCTGCCTGGAAAAGTTGCAGGAAAGTGCCCCAGACACGGCCGTGTTGCATAGCACGACCAGGCTTTGCTATCCAATTTCTTCAGCAAATCAGCCGGACATGGCCGTGTCACCTAACACGACCGTGTTGGGCAACACGGACAACCATGTCCGGTACTGTTTCGTGCAATTTTTTTCTTCTTTTGATCTAGTTCAACATGGCCGTGTTTGGCAACACGGTTTGGCCGTGTCGGAACCTCTTTCAGTTTTCCTTCATTTTATTTTCATTCTATTTGAACATGACCATGTTGTTTGATACCCCGTAGCCGCGTTGAGTGATTTTCTTGAATTTTTCACTTAATGTTCGCTACAATTTGCTCCACCTATAATGTTAAAAATATCCCGTAATAAAATATTTAAGATAATACAAAAAGCCTATAATTTTTTTAACAAAACAATCTATAACCTATTGAATTAATCGATTAAATATATATAAAATGACACTTATCAGAAACCTTCTCTCACCTTACCCGTCCGGCCACATCGTCTTGGAAGAGTGTTTTTCCACAGTTTTCGTTTATTTTTCTAGATTAGAGATTAATGCCTCTTTATCGGTAAGTTTTTGCACATGTTTTTAATTTCTTGTTCATGTAATCTTAACCCAGTTACTTGAAACATTTTTTGGAAGGAGATTTGTAGAGTTTCTAGGGTTTGTTCTTTTGAGTTTTTGGATTTTTTCGATGCCTAGTAGTTTGGTTGGATTAAGGAATTTTTTTACTAGAGGTTAGTTTACACTTTTGCTTGTGTCAAAAAATTGGTTTGTGTTATTGTGTTTTTTGTGATTTTTGTTTTTTGTTTTGCTATCTCGGTTTGTAGTTAGTTTTTTTTTTTGGGTATTGTTCTTGTTCCAATTAGTTTAGGTACTTGAGTTTTATCAGAATCAGAGTTTGTATGTTAATCACTCGGAGGTGAGTTCGTATTTCTTTTGTTTTTTATATTTTGTATTTGTTTTCTTGGGTTTAAGAGATTTTTACAATATTTTTTTTTTTTGCAAAGTTGTGGCTTTTGGAGTTGTATCTGGAGTGGTCTTTGTGGATTTTGGAGTGGTATACTAGAGCTGTCATTGCACCCTGAGAACATGAACCAAATTACATTAAAAGAGTCCTCCTAATTGGCATAATTGTACTTGTTAACAGGGGTGTCGCACAATTAGTGCAATCTTACTGCATACTTAGTATAAGACTTCTGCAATCTTATTGGATAGTACACTGCATTCTTGGTGCAACCCTATTGCATATTTAGTGCAACCTTACTGTATAATTAGTATATTTTTAGTGCATATTTACACATCATAGTACAATAAATACTTAGTGCACCCTTTACTGCATACTTAGTGCAACCTTACTGCATACTTATTATAATTTTGGTGCATAGTTACACTGCATAGTACACTGCATGTTTATGTGATTACACTGTGCTAAAATCAAATCTACTATTATTATTGCATATTTAAGGTGTTTTTGATTTATACTTTATACATATACAATGTATTGTTGTTATAATCCAATTTTTACCTATATTCATTGCTAGATTCAAGTTTTTCCACTCTACCTATCTTCGAGGGGTTGCGATCACATGGCATGGGTCATCAAAAAAACTGGACCGACTAGGTTGTCTATGCCATGGAGGGACTATGTGAACAAAGTAGATTGTGGAATTTTGTTCGCTAAAAATATTTGGATCTTACAACTGCAAGTGTACAGTGTAGTTTATAGGATAATGGCAAGCAAGGTCGTATTCCTCAGGGACTGACTACGAAACACTTAGGCTATAATAACATCGCATTCCAATTTTATTGAAGCGACTGAATATTAATGGTTTATAAAAATCGAAAAATAAAAGAAAAAGAAATAAATTTGTGAACCCCACAAGTATTTTCAACAACTACGGAAGCAACCTTAGGCCCATAATCTCAACATATTTCTTCAATATCAAATCCAATTAAAGTTTTAAAAACCAATTCATGCAATTCTATGAGTTCAATTCCTAAGATAGTTTATTCCCCCTCCCGGGTGATAAATAAACAATAGATTAATAACAATTGTAGATCTCACGATACGTTACAACTATTATTAACTCCCAAAAGATCTATGCATTAAATGACTTCCCACAAATAGTTGTAGGTCTCCCGACTTGTTACACCCATTTATGTATGAATTCGATTTCTGTCTTTGTTAGAACTCATCTCCCGAATCTCGCACTAACAAATATGACATGCAAATTATTGGCCAAATAAAAAGCAATTAAGAATAAGAACTCGATTCATAAAATAGAACACATGAATCAATTAATAAAATAATTAATCAAGATTTAACATGAATCCACAATTTTGATTATGCCCCTAAGATCCGAACGATTAGCCAAACATCAATAACAAATTCATAGAAAAATTTGAAATCAACATTATGGCATCTTTTAAGCACAGACAAGAGATCTTAAACATAAAAAGAAAACCCCTTCTTTTCAGGATGGATTCCCTCCTAAGCCTTTGAAGCTCTTGTACTCCCAGAGATGCAAAAGGCCTTGTCGTGTTCTTCGCGACCTAGCCATTCTCTCTCAGAAGACCTTGGATATTGTGTTCCTACGTAATTTGATGTGTTGTATGTGGTATAGATTGATTATTTTTCGTGCAAGCCTTGGGTCCCTTTTGTAGATGCTTGGAGAGATCACTTGTAGAGTTGAAATGGAAAAAGGACTCTGAAAAATGCGTGACAGTGTACCACACGGCCGTGTGGGTTTTGTTCAGACCAACCTCACACTCCTGTGTGGGTTCCACACGGTCCGGCCGTGCAGCTTGTTTCTGTCCCCTGTTTCTTTCTTTTTTCACAAGGACATGTCATTTTTCACACGGGTAAGTCACACGGCCGTGTGGTCCCACATGGTCTGGCCGTGTGATGTGTTTTTGTTCGATTTTTTCGTCTTTTTGATCTTCTCTTCGTACACGTCTGTAGGTCCCAAGGGGTATAATGTAAGGTTTAGAAGGGAGTGGGGTTGAATAAATCTTACCAAATTTTCACTTTTAGTCTTTTTAAGAATTTCAACAGAGTTGACTCAAATCAGCTAAGTCCTTGGGGGACATCTAGGTTGGCTTATTTCAGCTAAGTTACCCACTCAACAGACTACCGAAATTTGTTGATAGTATAACTCACCAAGGCGTCGGCCTAACACTTAACTTTTTGTTGATTTGGTTTTTAACAGCGGAAGACTAACACCCTTTGTTAATTTAAAGCTCGTTTTTAACACTTGTTTTAGCACTTGTTATTGTCAGTTGGATAGCAAAATAACTTATCAGCAGATATGAAAATATAAGCAAGAAAGTAAATGCTGAAAGTAAATGACACAAGCAAATTTATAGTGGTTCGAGGATAGGGTAATTCCTCTAACCACTCTTCTCCAACTCCTGGAGGAATCAACTAAGTAACAGATCAAGTTACAAAGCATTTCTCGGTCTAGAGACAACCTTGATCACATAGCTGGCTTCTCCTATAACTCAGCTTCTTCACAAGACAACTGCCTTTTACTTCAGCCCCCTACTCGTCTTTGGAATTGATCACACAACCTTCCAACATACTTGAAACTCCTGGTTCAACCTTCAACCTTTCTACAACTGCTTCAAATTGGAGAGTAGACCTCTTTTTCATTCTTTAAACTTTTCCTCTTCAACTAGTTGAAGTATTCTTTCCTTCACAACGTGTGTTGGATCGAGTTCCTTCGAGTTTTAGGCTTGAGGAATTTTCTTGATAAGCTTGAGAAAATTGTAGGTTATGCTTGCTTGATAATTGCTTGATTCGTTCGTGTAAATTGTCACCTTTTCTCAAATGCTTCCTCAGCCTTTTATAGTGCACATTTGAAAATTTGCCCGTTGAAAAGATAGGCTATTTTCAAATGACACTTCTTGTTCATTGGCTTGTCTTTTCTTGTCCTGCAGAGATGTGATGTTGACCCTTCCTCGTATTAAATGGTTCTTCAGCTTTACAGGGTCTGACACATGCTTCAGTGTTTCCCATTGGCTTATTCCTTTTGCATGTTTTTGGGCCAAACACTTTAAGGCCTGGCTGCTTTGATTTATTACTATATCAAGTAATATCCTTGACTTCCTTGCAATGGATCAATGTCAGTTGTCTTGACTCGACTGCTGCCTTTACCCCTTGACTTGAGTCTGCTCCAAACATATGGGAATGACTCAACTGTCACTTCAACTGTTAGACTTGGCTCCTTTTGCTAACTTGGCTGACACTTCCTCATACTTTACACAACTGTTCCTCAGCTGGCTCTCCTACAGTCGAGTGCTTGTCTTCCATCTTGGCCATACTCAGCTGACACACAGCGGAGTCTTCACTCTAGTCTGTAGTTGACTTCTTGCATTCTTCGACATAGCTGATTTCACTCGGCTCTTTCAGTCCTATCTATTACAGCATAGAATTACAAGGAAAATGGGGTGCCAACTTCCTAGTCTAAGTTTTACATGGTATCATCAAAATCTTATGAATAAATTTCCTAACAATCCCCCCTTTTTGATGATGCCAAAACTTAAATTAAATAAACAGCAAACACAAGCAGTGAAGTAACAAAGAATGTATGTTTTGAATAATCAGTTTTATTGATCATAGTATTCTTGTCCTTTACAAAGTTGTTTACAACAAGTATCATAGCTTATAAAGGTTTTTCATTACAACATGTATCTAAGCTAAGTTACAACTGGTATCGGAGCAAATATTACAAAGAAAGTATCAGAGCTATATTACAGGGAAAACTTACAGCTATGTATTTACAGCTAAGTATAATACACGAAGTGGTTGCAGCCGTCTTCAATGCTTTGGCTGCTTTCTTCTTCTCTCTTCGTCATCAGCTCTCCTCATGTCTTCATCAGCTCTTCTCCTCCTCCTTTCCTCTTCATCCTTCATTTTCTTCTCATATGCTCGCCTCGCAGCAGGGTCATACCTACGCTGCATTTCCTCCCATTCTCACGCTGTTCGTTCATTTTCAGCCTCTTGCCTTCTCACTGCTTCATCATTCTTGCGTGTAACTTCCAAGTTCGCAAGATGAGTGACTCAACTCCTCTTCCTCTGGGAGTGTACTGTACTGGAGTTTTTGATTTTCCAGCTGAGTGACTGCTGGAACTTTGCTGCGTTTCAGCTAATTTGCATATATCAAGACCTTTCTCCCAGTACAAATTCCAGGCTTGCAGTAGAGTCATATCTGGGAAGTAGCCTTATGTCTCTAGAGTTTGAAACTCCTCTAGTGATCTTGGCTCAGATCCTGCATCAGGCATAACAATGTCTCTCGGGGGTTTTATTGCAGGGTAATCCTTTCCAGCTGGAGGACCATCATACAACTTTCTGATATTCTGAATGCGCAGACTGCTTCTCAGCTACCTTCTCAAATTCAGCTTCGATGGCTTTTCTTGATTCTTTCATTGCCAACTCAGCTTTCTGTTCTACTGACAGCTCTTTTGGCAGCTTGCTGAGAATTGAAGCTGTGAATTGTCCTTGTTGGGGGGTTTCAATGAACATAAGCTTCAGGGGGGATTTTTCGAGCTTCCTTCCCCCTTAGCTGTTTCTCCCTTCTTCTCCACCTTATGACTCCCTTTCTCTTCCTTTAATTCCTTCAAGGCATCATCTTCCCCCTTTTTGGCATCATCACCAAAAGAAAGGTCCATGCCAGGGAATAATACACTTAGAATGAAGTTAAGTCGGCTGTTCGTAGAATTTTGCTTGTCATCTACTTTGAAGTAGGCTGCTCGGAACTCGGACTGCGTAGCTTTTGACTCAGCTGCCATCAATTTCATTTCAGCCTGAAGAAGACTGAACTTCTGGTTCATGTTATCCTCCAGGCGTGCAATTTCGCTCTGGTGTTGTAGCTTAAGTAACTCCATATCCGACTTGTGGGAATCTTCAATTCTCACCATAAACTCTTTCTACCTCTGTTGAAATTGTGCATTGTCCGCACTCCATACGAGCAGCTCTGCAAAGAATGATTTGAAATAGCAGACTTGCTCTAAGCGCATAGCAGTAGTTTGTGCAGTCCATTCCCTGATCCATAGGACAACACCTCGAATATCTCTGCTGATGTTTGCATCACGTTTGTCCAACCTGAGGCCTAACGATGCGAGGTGGCGTTCCATCTTCTTAATTTCTGCACATATATCTTTGAACGCATTTCGAAACTCGTCTGTAGAGGCCGACTCTTCTTCAGGCCACACGACATCAAAGTCAAAACCTATCGGCACCATGGTATCAACTAGAATTACGGGCTCCTCCTTCACAGTATATTGTTCTTGTTCTCGAGCAGGAACGAGTGGGATTTCCGTAGGTCCACGCTGTGGAGCCTTTCCCTTCTCTCATCTTAGTGCATCAGCTCTATTTTCCTCGGCTGAGCCAGCTTCATCGGCAGTTAACGCATCTATGGGAGCCTGCTGTTGAGCTGATTGAGTCTCTTTTGAGCAACAGGTAGCTGCTCACCGACGAGTTCACTGGAGCATTGTGTGGTCGATGCTCATTCGCCTAATCGAGCCTCAGCTGTGTTAACAACTTCGTTGGCATCAGTAAGTGTTTTCTTTTGAGTTGACTTGTCCTCAGCCATTTTATCAGCGTCATCAGAGTGTGATGTAACCATAAGGATTGGTACATCATCAAAGACGAATCTCATTGGAGCTGTTTTGTCACTAACAATACTCCATGATTCGTGAACATCCTCAGCCTCATCCTTGGTAGAATCTGTAAGTCCAAGTGGCTATGATAATCTAAAGGGGGGGGAGGGTGAATAGATTATGCCCATTCTCTCGATTATGCCCTCTTTTTCGGATAAATAAGCCAAGACAAGAATGGAAGTGTGGGAAGTAAACAACACGCGTCGATTTATAGAGGTTCAACCCACCTAGGGCCTAATCCTCTACAACCCCAGTATCTCCGGGATGGATTTAAAAAAGAAAAAAAGATTTTATTAATTACCACAATTAATACAACATCACCTTACAACACCTCTTTGGAGATTACCACAATCTCCCTTGAAGATTACCACAATCTTCTACGGCACCTTGTGAAGATTACCACAATCTTCCGACTTGAAGAATACCAATTTTTTCAACACCTCAAAGAGCACCCAACTTTTCCACAAGAAGATTACCACAATTTTCTTACACCTAACACCTAAGATCACCCAAGTGTGCTCTTACCACAAGAACACTCATAAGGATATCTTGTGTTGAATGACGAACCCAAATTCAAGATTACAACTTGATAATGAATAATAAAATTTTGAGTGCAAGTGTAATCAAGAATAAAGCCTAGGCCTCAAGATGTGAAAGTGAAAGACCTTAGGCTATTACAACGAGAATATAGAAATTGAAGAACAAAAGTGTTTGCTTGAATGTATCTTGTTGTGTTGTAGTATTCTCTCATATTGCGTTGCATCAATTCTTCATCTATTTATAGAGGATGTCTTGAACTTAATAGGCTCCTTCTAGGAGATTGAAATCTGTAAAAAAATGCAAGACAAATGAAGAATATAACTGTTAGAGATCAACACCATCAATTGAGGAAAAGTTGTCTGCTGTCAACAACTAGAATTTTGTTGTCAAAACGGTATGGCGACGGTCGCGTAGAAATGAGAAAACCTTGAAAACACCGAGATTTTACACAGGGCAATTGGTCACCATGGGGTTCGACTGGTCAACATCCCCTTGGACCGGTTGCCCTCTTCAAAAATGCAATACAAAGAAGTTTGCAAAATTCGAACCAAACTCAGACACCGGATGCCCTATAGGGTGACCGGTCCACCTCCCTTTTTTCAGCAAACAGGTTGTTCTCTGTTTCGCACAACTTTCAGATACGGGTTGCCCTATAGGGTGACCGGTTGATCTCAAAACAGAGGAGTTGTCCAATTTTTGTTGAAAATGAATTTCAAGAAATACTCCGAAAAAATAGTAAAAACATTTAAAACCGATCAGGAGTATTTGGACAACATTTAGAAGCATTGTTTTAGTGTAAAAACACAATGAACAAATTCATCAAAATCATGACAAAACAATTATGTGTTGTCCAATTTTTGTCGAAAATAATCTTTAAGAAATACTCCGAAAAATTAGTAAAAACATTTTAAATCATTTAGGAGTATTTGAACAACATTTAGAAATATTATTTTGGTGTAAAAACAAAATCATCAAAATCATGATAAAAACATTTATCTAACAAACTCCCCCTTTTTGACGATTACAAACCAAAACAATTTAATGAGGTCGATTTTGAAAACAAAACAATTTTCCGGTTAAAAATAAACTATCCGTTGAGAGCGACAACATTCCATGCATAATAATCACAAGGAAGGGAGTAGAGATTTTCAAAAACATTTTGCAAAAGCTCCCCCTATCAATATGCACAACAAGAGTAATATAGAAGCAATCAACCAAAAGCTAAAAGCTCAGCTTTTACATATTGAGCTTAAGTATCAAGAACTTATAAGCTCCCCTATCAACAAAACATCATTAGACATGTAAATGAGTCCACAATACAACAAATGGACTATGTATGATCCACAACCTTTGGCTTTAAAGAGCCATAGCTTATAGCTTCTTTCGTGAGCTTATTTTAGCTTCTTTTAGCACGATAAAAACATCATATATCCATATCAAAGTGCACAATTTAACCGATTTATCGAACTATTGATCATTAAGCTTAAAATTCCAAAAGCTAAGGGAAGATTTGATCATATGACTTGTAAAAGCTCGTAAAAGCTCATTTGATTTGCAAAACATGATCTCTATAAATATATAAGATATTTGAAATCGAGAGAATCATGTAGGTGATGAATTTTTCTTTGAAACGTTTTATCGAACACTTGACGGGCGTCAAATAATAAAGAAGATGTATATATCCCTTGTAAAAATAACCAAGCCAAATTTTTCATCACCAAAAGCAATTTTACAAATATCATCCACCAACAATCATCATGCCCAACACAATTATATAAGAGTTCCAACAAGATATAAAATATGAATCACATTCTCAAGGGTTCAACCCAATTGAGATAAATAAGAAGAATTCTTACCAATTAATCGGAGAGGTCGGGTATCACGGATGATATACCAATAGTATAAACTCAAAAATATATAATTTATAAGAAAGAAATCATTTTGAGTGAATTGTGTGTGAAATTTGCAAAGGGGTTCGAGTTTGAAAGAAAAAGACCAAAAATGACATTTTTAAAGACAGAAGCATTTTTAACCCTGAAACCACTTAGTGCGATCGGTCAACGGGTAGGGCGACCAGTCCTTGCACTTGGTCGACAGGTGTCTGAACACCAGTCCAGTTTCTGTCCGAATTTTGAACCAAAAATCTGATTTTCACCCCTAAGTTTTAAAAACGTACGAAATGCAAACATAGATCTCATCCAATATACGTTATGCTTAAACAAGCTCGAAATGAGGTAAAAAAACCCAGCGGTTAACGATTAAAAATAAATGCCCGCGAGTTATCCTTGAGACGAATTTAAACACATCCCAATTTTCCGCTTTAGGAAACACAATCCCTTAGAAAAAATATAGAATCTCAATATGCTTAGTTCGACTATGACGAACCATATTTTGAGAAATTATAATCACCGGACTTGTTATCCCGAAAAATATGAATGTTTTAAAACTTTGGATAAACAAGTCATAAGAAGAAGTGCCTTACAAATATTTGAAAATTTCTTTTAACGGCACTTTAATGAGATTCGTTGGGATTGTATTGAAGTCGAGCATATAGACATAAGGCATAAAAAATATCAAGTCTATGGGAATAATAGACGTTAATGAACATACCTCGAATTTGTTTGTCAACCGAAATGCTTTTCTCAAACTTTGTCAATCTTGATATTGGTTGCCATAGGGGTAGAGATGGTTCTTCCTTCTTCAATGCCTAACTTCTTCAAAGGTTCTTTTGTATACTTTGATTGTGAAATATAGATACCTTCTTGGCATTGCTTAATTTGAGATCCAAGGAAGAAATATAGCTCCCCCCATCATGCTCATCTTGCATTCACCTTGCATTCACTTAGAGAATTTCTTATTATTGACAATACCCTTGAGCTACTAACCTTGCCTTGTTTCAAACAATATTGCCTTGATCATCAAGCTTGTTCCGAAATACCAAAAGAAATTCCTGCAAAATCTTAACAAGATATCTTGCACAAGAGCATAGTAATATCGAATAATATAGACACTATAACAAGTAACACATACCATGCCCTAAAAAAATCATCAAGACTTTAATGAACCATGTAAGTTCAAATATGCTTATAGGAAGCTATATAAGGTCTCTTTTGAAATTTGAAAATCCGAGAGCATATAGTTGAGACCTCATTTATAAGAAGTATTTTGAAGAAGAGCTTTGACAAAGCAACCAAGAATAAAGACATGAATATGTGCAATAAAATGCATAATTTAAGAGAAGGATAAAAATTAAATGTTTTATCAAAACAAAATATAATCCGTTACAAGTCTCGGATAAAACAAGCTTTATCGAATAGTGCCTTTCAAAAATCGAAAAATCCTTTTAATGGCACTTGTATGAGATTCTTTGAAATAGCTTGGAAAGCAAGCCCATAGGCATATGGCAAAAAATATATCGAGTCTATGAGATGAATAACAAAGGTGAACGTACCTCGATAATTTATGTCACTCTTGACACATTATGAGCAGATAGCCATTGAAGAAGATATATATATATATATATATATATAGGATTTGGATCAGGTGAGTCCACATATCCTATGTGAGTACACGAGACCAAATCTGAAGCCTTGATTTAATTTTTAAACGGTTGAGATTAACCAGATTTTACCATTTTTTAGTATGTAATTTAATATAAAAAAGGGTTGTTTGGTAATTTTAATTAAAATCAGTTTTGGGAGGGAAGTTATTTTTGGGGAGTGAGCTATAATTTAGGAGCCGTTTTTGGAGACGTTTTTTTATCCAAAATCTTTGCATATCTCTCCAACTTGGTAAACAAAGTCTCAGAAAAGAGTTATTCTCCTTTGCTAACACAAGATTCTCTCTGCAAAAAATAAAACCTACTGTGAGAAAACATTACTCCATTGTTAATTCTTCAAGGGCTATACTCCCTGCAAAGCGTCTCCCAACTCGAGTTATCAATATAAGCGAGGATATTTTTGCTGGGTTCAATTGCACATTGAGAGACAGGAATATTACCCACCATGAATACATCCAAATTGGAAAAGGAAGGGATGTTGGGCTGAATCAAATCTCTATGTTTGAAGCCAAGGTTGCCAGTGGGAATGGTGAGCAAATACTGAGCCGAGATGTTTACAGGTTGGGTCATAGGTTGGATTTTTTCTTTTTTGAAAATTATTTTGCGAATTGGTTTGAATTTTTGCTTCATTAGATAATGGGTCGTCTGCATTCTCGTAGTTTTAATGATGATTTGTAGTTGCGATATGTGTTAGGGGCGTAAGATAGCATTGAATTTGTTTTAATGGCTTCTTCCGTTGATGAGGGGCTTGATTAAATAGATCATGTTTTTGTTCAACTATGTGCAAATGCTTATTGATTTTCGTAATAATGCTTATCTATGTTCTTCTAAATGCATAATTAGGATCTGTTGTGGGTTTTTTGTTATTTTTTATTTACTGATTTTACTAGTTGAAAAAACAAAGTTAGCAGACAGGGAGATTAATGAGGCTTTCAACTGCTTATTGTTGTAGATAATTATGCTTATGTATGTTTTATATTATGCTTATCTATGTTTTATATTATGCTCTCAAATTAGGAGGTAATTAGTATTGCCATTTTTTTTCTAAGGCTGGGGGGATTGCTTATTGATGTTTTCAACTGCTTATTGTTGTTGATAATTATGCTTATCTATAGTTTGTTTTGTGCTTATACATATCTTATATTATGTTTATGCTTGGTTGGTTTCTATGATTATAAATATTTTGTTTGTTAATAAATGTTTTATATAAATGACTAGTGTCTTTTTTTTATAGATTTTCTGTTGGAAATGGCAAAAGTTGTAATGAACGAGCAGAGGAAGTCGGTTTTGGGACGGGCGAAGGAGTTTGCCAAATCGAGTTAGGATCACAACGAAACATTGTTGTTTCATACTCTTGATCAAAATGTTGAATATTACAGTATTTTATAGTCATTTTAAATATGATTGGTTTGGACGTACATGCGTAGTTGATATAGGAATATTTTCTAGTTAGTGTCGTATTTATTTTCATGGTTTTTAGATACTGTAAGCAGAATTCAATTGCTTTGTAAGCAGAATTCAGTTGCCTTGTAAGCAAAATTCAATTGCTTTGTAAGCAATTATTTCATGGTTTGATGGTATTGTAAGCATAATTCAATTTCTTTCTAATCACCATAACATCATTTCACAAGCAATACTTTACGCACAAATAAGCAATTGAAGATATGGGACTGTAGTGACCAAATTTTGCAAGAATGTTGAATTATTTGCTCGAAAAGCATTACAACAACCATAAATAAGTTGAGTACATAGTAGTAATAAGCATTACAATAACCACACATAGGTAATTTGTAATATGTGAATAAGCAGTATTAAATAAATAAATAAGTAGTCACAACATATTCTTAAACACATATTTTGTTTTTTATTTATTAAGAATCATTTTTAAAACGGTATTCCGTTGTCGATATTATCCAAATTCATTCCTTCTTCTGGAGTCATATTTTCGTCACATTCTGGTATCCAATTCGGAGATGAATTCGATGCTATTTCAATCCGCTGTTGTGGCACATGTGCAATCCCAAATGATTCAAACAAAATAAATAATTAAGCAACATTTAGAATATACATAAGTGTATAGTTATGCACATGTAAGTAAGCAAACGTCTAGCCATAGCTAAGCAAAGTACTGAGTTAGAACAAATGGAGACGTGATCAAAAATTTGAATACATACAAGCAAGTATTCGTGCATACATAAGCAACATTTTAGTATCACCCAAGCAAATTTCTGGGTTGAAAAAACCGTCAACGATTGAATGAATAAGAGTCCATATAAGTATAAGTTTTTAATTTTTGCATAACATGATAGTTCTTCCCAAACAAACTATTATTAATGTGAGAGTTTAAAACACAGTAAAAACTAAACAACATTTTACATACGTGTGAGCAAGTATTTAAGCACATACAAGCAACATTCTAAGCACATATAAGCAACATTCTGGCCATATCAAGCAATTTTTCTTAAAAAAAATGGGAATGACGAAATTTCATGGGATTTTTTAGATTTAGCACATGGAGTTAAGGAAACATATCATAAAATTTGTTTGGAAATCAACTACACGGCGTGATTTGAATGAAGGATGCCACCAATTGTGGGTAACTCCCCTATTTTCATGGGATTTACTAGATTTAACCAACTTCACTATTTTTTATGTGGACTAATTTGCCCCCATTTTGACTTTACCATTTATTTTATTAACATTAATCAGAATTAATAATAACCATTGAAATAGATAGATATGTGGTCTGGATTTGGTCCTATGTACTCATATAATAGAGGGGTCCTATATAACCCTCCCCATATATATATATATATATATATATATATATATATCCTACACAATTCTTAAACAAATCTTGCACAAAGCATAGTAATAAAAGTGTAGGCTAAAACAATAAGAGATGTCACAAATATGCTTATGCTATATAAATCCATAAGAGATAGTGAACATATAAGTTGTTGTAAATACACAAGAGTTTAGACAAGCAATATACAATGTCATCTTTTCAAAAGAGTTAAGAAAATAAGAGTATTTAGTGAAGACCTCAAATTTTTACAAAATATATTTGAAAAAATCATTATGACAATTAAAGCAAGAATACAAGCATACATAGTAATAAAACATTATGCGTATTTAAATAAGGAGATACAGTTTACCAATTTTGCCATTTCCACGGATTATGTCTTTCCCTTTGTTGGTAGTATCTTCCTTTTGGGAAATCATCTTGTTGATGATGTCTTCTTCAATTTTGTCAATTCCAAGGATTGTGTCCTTCCCATTTTTGATTATAGTTTCTTCTTGGAATTTGACTTTGTTGATAATATCTTCTTCCTTGATCAAGTGGCGCAAATGTTTGTTGTCGATTTGACAATTTGAATTTTCTTTGATTTTTGTTGCGCCAAGTACCTATCATAACATTTTCTTGTGGTACCCTTAAGTGTTTGGGTCCTTTGGGTTTAGTATTGAGACTTTTAGGTCTCCAACAATAATTAGAGCTATTTCTAGCCCGACAAGAATTTACCGTATGGCCCTTTTTACCACAATAGAAGCATGTAATAATTTTAGAAGTATAATGACCAATATGCTTAGTGACTTGGTTCTTTTTCATATCATTGATAACATTAGGCTTATAACCAAGTTCTAGTTTCTCATGATCACAACGATGAACATCAAGAGTCTTATCGGTACTCAAGTTGAATTTTGATAAATCCTTTTTTCATGCAATCAATATATTCTCAACAAGAGTACTATTTTCCTTTTCAAGGTTTCTAACCTTATCAAGTGTGGTGGTGTGAGCACATGAAAGTGATTCATAAGAGGCATGTAGACTACCCTTTTCATTTTTCAAAGTGTTGAATTCCTTTTTCAAATTTTTATATTTAACAAGCAAGCTTTGGAATTCATTTTGAAGTTCATCGAAATCATTTTGCAAATCAACATAATCAATATGAATTTCATTACTAAAAGAAATAGAAGAGTTTGAGTGTACCTCACTGTCTTCGTCGATGCCCATTAAACATTGGTCGGCTTCTTCATCATCGGAAGTTGTAAGAAGCTTATCCCATGTTGTTGGAGTTGATGTTGTATCCATTTGAGAGGTAGATGATTTTGAATTGCTCCTTTCATTTGCATATACTTCATAGATATCTTCTAATTTTTCCCAAGCTTCATGTGCCGATCGTATCCCTCGAATATGACCGTATTCCATAGAGGTAAGTGAATAATGAAGAATATTTAGAGCTTTGCCGTTTAAGGAGAGAATTTTCTTGTCTTCATCATTGAGCTCCTTGAGGACTTTGGAGGTGAGTAGTCCGGCTTTCATTGGGATGGATTCTCCATTAATGACCGTGTTCCAAATATCGAACCCACAACTTTGTAAATAACATTCAATTTTTCTTTCCAAAATGTATAATTTTTGGAATCAAATAGTGGTGGTTTGTTGGTGGAGGCGCCGGTGAGATAGACTTCATTCGTAGCCATTGATCGTTTCTCTTTACTCGCGATGTGGAACGAGCTTGCCAAAGAGTTTGGCTCTCAAACCACTTGTAAGTCCAAGTGGCTACGATAATCTAGAGGGGGAGGGTGAATAGATTATGCCCATTTTCTCGATTATGCCCTCTTTTTCGGATAAATAAACCAAGACAAGAATGGAAGTGCGGGAAGTAAACAACACGCGTCGATTTATAGAGGTTCAACCCACCTAGGGCCTAATCCTCTACCATCCCAGTATCTCCGGGATGGATTTCAAAAAGATTTTTTTTTTTAATTAATTACCACAATTAATATAACATCACCTTACAACACCTCTTTGGACATTACCACAATCTCCCTTGAAGATTACCACAATCTTCTACGGCACCTTGTGAAGATTACCACAATCTTCCAACTTGAAGAATACCAAATTCTTCAACACATCGAAGAGCACCAAACTCTTCCACAAGAAGATTACCACAATCTTCTTACACCTAACACCTAAGATCACCCAAATGTGCTCTTACCACAAGAACATTCACAAGGATATCTTGTGTTGAATGACGAACCCAAATTCAAGATTACTACTCGATAATGAATAATACAATTTTGAGTGCAAGTGTAATCAAGAATAAAGCCTAGACCTCAAGATGTGAAAGTGAAAGACCTTAGGCTATTACAACAAGAATATAGAAATTGAAGAACAAAAGTGTTTGCTTGAATGTATCTTGTTGTGTTGTAGTATTATCTCATATTGTGTTGCATTAATTCTTCATCTATTTATAGAGGATGTCTTGAACTTGATAGGCTCCTCCTAGGAGATTGAAATCTGTAAAAAATTGCAAGACAAATGAAGAATATAGCTGTTAGAGATAAACACCATAAATTGAGGAAAAGTTGTCTACTGTCAACGGCTAGAATTTTGCTGTCAAAACGGTATGGCAACGGTCGCGTAGAAATGAGAAAACCTTGAAAACACTGAGATTTTACATAGGGCGATCGGTCACCATGGGGTTCGACCGGTCGACATCCCCTTGGACCGGTTGCCCTCTTAAAATATGCAATACAGATAAGTTTGCAAAATTTGAACCAAACTCAGACACTGGATGCCCTATAGGGCGACCGATCGTCATATAGGGTGACTGGTCATCCTTCCTTTTTTCAGCAAACAGGTTGTTCTCTGTTTTGCACAACTTTCAGATACGGGTTGCACTATAGGGCGACCGGTTGACCTCAAAACAGAGGAGTTGTCCAATTTTTTGTCAAAAATGAATTTCAAGAAATACTCCGAAAAAATAGTAAAAACATTTTAGACCGATCGGGAGTATTTGGACAACATTTAGAAGCATTGTTTTAGTGTAAAAACACAATGAAACAAATTCATCAAAATCATGACAAAACAATTATGTGTTGTCCAATTTTTGTCATAAATAATCTTTAAGAAATACTCTGAAAAATTAGTAAAAATATTTTAAATCATTTAGGAGTATTTGGACAACATTTAGAAATATTGTTTTGGTGTAAAAACAAAATCATCAAAATCATGATAAAAACATTTATCTAATAGAATCTTCAATATGTGTGGACTCGGCTTCAATGTATGATTCCAGAAATGTTGTATCAATGTTTTCCTGGGAATTATGAAGGGCGCTGATCTCTTCTTCTTCACCAGCTCCCTCCATCTGAGGAATGTTCTTTTGCTCTGTTTTTTTTACCTAAGGAAGTCCAACCTCCTTTAGGCCTTCATTATACCCAGCAGTCTCAACCGCTGTAGGGCATTCATTACCCCCACTAGTCTCAACCGCTGTAGGGCCTTGAACAGATTTCCCTTCGGCAGACTCAGCTACCTTGGGGTCTCCTATGGCATCCTTCGGAGTCTCAACTCCCAGGATTGCACTTTCATGGCCAGGAGTCTCAACTCCCATGGCCTTTTTCGCATCCTTTGCCTTAGCTGCATCAGCAACGTCATCGGCCTTCATGTCAGAGGAAGTTTCCGCTGGGACAGTCTCAGCCGTCCGAGCTTCATTAACTTCACTCTGCTTATCCGTTGATTTCTCACCTTCGCCTCCTAACTGCGTTTGTTGGTCTCCCACAGCGTCCTCTGACCTAGCTGTGGTGGAGAGAGCTTTCCCCTTAGCTGGCGCACCAACTAAATTAACGGTTGTGGGGTTACTCTTCTCCTGAGACACGACTATTTGTCCTTTTGAGTAGTCAGCCATTTGGGAAGGTGTCTCAACACCTTCTTCGGGGGTTGGCTTGGCTAAGGTTCCCGCTACATCTCCTTCCCTAGCTTCATCGCCGTTTCCCTGAGAACCATTGTGAGATGGCACGGGGGATGTGGTGGCAGTAATGTCAGTTGTAATCTTTTGCGCCACACCTAAAGGATCAGATCGAGGACAGAGTTGGGAAGACTCTCCTGGACAGTCTTGAATATGTTGCTCGTGCATGGATGGTGATTCCTTAATGGCCTGTTGGAACTCGACCTTTTCAACTGCTGCAGCTGGGTCCAACTCCTCTAGATCGCTGCTGTCAGTTGACTCCATGTGATGCTCATGGCTTCTAGTGAATATGCACAATTTGGACTTTTCAGCAGCTCTGACCTTGTCCAATGCCTTTTCTTTCTCATCTTCCTGAATAGCACGAAGGGCATCCATGCAGAATTCCTCATTGAGGGCATAGTGAACAGTGACGTTTCTGAGGAAGCTTAGGAGCTCCACCTCTTCTTTGATGTACTAAAGATGTGCGAATTGCTGTCTTGAGAAGTCCAGCTTCCATCTTCTCCATTCCCTCAATATCTGCCGAATATCCAGGTAGACTGGAGAGTACGTAATCACGTCATCATCGTCGTCTCCATCTTCCGGAATGGTTTCAAGTGGGGCTTGCTCTTCCTCAGGTACATTAGCGTCAGTCTGAGGGTATGAGACAACTTTTTCTTTAAGAGTCTCGGCCGTCTCAGCTGTTTCTTTCTCCACTGCTATCTCACGAGCAGCTGGATCTTCTATACTCTGCTGATCGACATCAGCAGTCTTCGGGGCATCCACGGTGGCCACATCTCCACCATCCTTCTCTTGAGACTGCTCTTATTGAGCATCAGCCGTCTCTTCAGGCTTCTCCGGCTGAGTGCCGGACTCAGTTTTTTCAAGATCAGACTTCCTAAAAAGTCTTCTTCTTCTCTTGGTCTGGCAAGAGAAATCTCATCCTCTTCATCTTCCTCTGTGGTGGCTTCTGGCTCCACTATCTTTATCTTTTTCGCTGCAACTGGCTTGCGGGGCACAACTGAGCGTTTCTTCTTTACGATCGGAGAAAGCTTAGATGTATCCTTCTCTATCTCGGCTGCTTGGGCAGGAGCTTCTAGATCGGCTGCTGGGGCAGGTGCTTGTGGCTCGGCTGCAGGGGCAGGAGCCTTCATGGACTTGGCTGCAGGGGCAGGTGCAGGCTTAGCTGCCACAACTCTCTTCTTTGAGATAGGCTTGGGAGAGAGAGCTGGAGTGGTCGCAGTTGTGTCTTCGATAGGGTCAGCTGACTCGCCCTCACTCGTGTCAGCTTTCCTGGCATGCGCCTTCCTCTGAGCTCCAGAGAGGTTTGCCTTGAATATTTTCTTGTTTGCATGGAATGGTTTTCCATGACGCAGGGCAATCCCCTTCACTTCCATCAAATGGCCAATCACCAGGCCATAGCCCAACGAGCATCCGAAAGTCCCATCATCCTTGAAGGACCTATTAATCACATTCTGACAGATACAACTGAAGACAAACTCACCCCAGTTGACTTTCTTTTCTTCCATTATCGCAGCCATCACCATCAGCTTAGTCCGTGATAGCTGGTTGAAGCTTCCAAACTTCATGTCCACGCACTTGGACACGATGTCCATCAGTTTGTGGTAGTCATCCTTGATCAATTCCTTCATGGATGTATAGACAGTCTTCGCAGCTGACTCCGGCTTGGCTATCTTTTTCCAAGCCGCAACCAAGTTGACATCTTTCTCTCCTATTTTTTTCAGTCCATCAGTAGGCAACTCGCAATGCTCAGCAAGGTCCGCAGTAGTGATCTTGATGGCCTTTCCATGAACAGATGAGCGTATCTCATCATCACGTACCTCCGCATTGACGTAGAACATTGCAACCTCTTCCAGGTAAGTATGAGAGAACTCCATGGTAAGAAAGTCCTTCAGACCGAACTTCTCGAGCTTCTCCGTGATTTTCTTCACTAGGGCCTCATCAGCGCCCTGTTTGATCATCCCTTTGAAGTCTACTGTTGATCCTGAGTGGATCTTCTCAGATAGCTTGGCGAAGTCATGAGTAGAATCCATTTTCCACGAAGATAACTGGTGAAAGAAATGTAACAACTCGATTTTGAAGAGTAGGGTTTTCGAACTTTTGCGCAGAGAGTTTTCTTGCTATTGAAGACAAGAGAGTTTTTGTAAGGATAGAGAAAATGAGTTTCGGTTTATATTGGACTTGATAGGACAGTTTTTGAAATTTGAAAAATTTGATCAAAATCGACAATCAGGATTTAAGCTTCAAAACCGCATTAATTTCCCCGCATTAAATGCAATAGCATTTATATCCAATCATATGTTTTACCGTGCAGCTTTTGTACTGACAGTCATAATTACGCTGACATCATCCTTAAAAACATTCCCGCTCGCATAAAACGACTGCGCATTTGTCAATTAGCTCATGAATAACTTAGCTCTTCATCAAAAAGTGACTTAACTCTGCTTCTCTCTTCACATAGGATCACTCAGCTGTCAGCTAACTCGATACAACTAATTTCCCATCTTGGTTGTTTCACTTGGCTGAATTGTGAAACTTGCTCATTTTCCATTCTCTCTTCTTTTGTCTCTGCTGATTGAGTCTTCCGAGTATACTAACTCAGCTCAATTAATCCTAGCTCATTCTTAAGCTCTTCAAATCTTGATTCAAATAAGGGCTTTGTGAATATGTCAGCTAACTGCTTATCAGTTGAGATGTATTCCAAAGTGATGTCTTTCTTTTCAACATGATCTCTTATGAAGTGATATCTGACATCAATGTGCTTTGTTCTTGAGTGCAATACTGGATTCTAAGTGATTGCAATAACACTAGTGTTATCACACATAATTGGAATTTCTCTTTCTTCAATATCATAGTCTCTCAGCAGCTGTCTCATCCATAAGACTTGGGAATAACAGTTGCCCACAGCTATGTACTCTACTTCAGTTGCTGAACCAAGAAACTAATCTGTTTCCAAGCATTTGACATGTACCTGATGTACTCTTCCTGTCAACTCTACATCCAGCATAATCTGAGTCTGAGTATCCTACCAGCTTGAATCCTACTTCCTTTGGATACCATAAGCCAACTTCTTGGCATCCCTTCAAATACATAAGGATTCTCTTAGCTGCAGTCATGTGACTCTCTTTTAGTGCAGATTGAAATCTAGCACATACACCTACAACAAAGGTGATGTATGGCCTGCTTGCTGTTAAGTAGAGCAAAGATCCAATGAGGGCTCTATATCTTGTTTGATCAACAGCTTTGCCATCTGCATCCATGTCCATCTGGACTGATGTATTCATAGGAATCTTCACTAATGACTGTTCTTCTATACCAAATTTCTTCATTAAATCTCTGGTGTATTTGGTTTGGCTTATGAAGGTTCCATCCTTCAATTGCTTGACTTGAAGTCCTAAGAAGAAAGTCAGCTCTCCCATCATGCTCATCTTAAATTTCCCGTGCATGAGGTTTGAGAACTTATCACACAACTCTTTGTTTGTTGATCCAAAGATGATATCATCCACATAAATTTGAACAAGCAGTATACTCTCTCCATCTTGAATCGTGAAGAGTGTTCTGTCAACCTTGCCTTTGGTGAATCCATTGTCAATTATAAAATGAGACAATGTATCATACCATGCTCTTGGTGCTTGTTTCAATCCATACAATGCCTTCTTGAGCTTGTAGACTTTATCTACAATAGTTTTATGCTCAAAACCTGGAGGTTGTTCAACATAGACTTCTTGTTCTAACAGTCCATTTAGAAATGCACTTCTCACATCCATGTGATATTCAGTGAAGTTCTTATGTGCAGCGTAAGCAAGAAACATCCTTATTGCTTCCAATTTGGCAACAGGAGCAAATGTTTCATCAAAATCTATACCTTCTTCTTGGCAATACCCTTTGGCTACCATTCTTGCTTTGTTTCTAACTTTAGATCCTTCCTCATTCATCTTATTTCTGAATACCCACTTAGTGCCAATAACATTTTGGTGGGTTGGCCTTTGAACTAATTCCCATACTTTGTCTCTTTCAAACTGATTCAGCTCTTCTTGCATGGCTTGAATCTAATGTGTGTCTTCCAATGCTTGAGACGCATCTTTAGGCTCTATTTGGGAAATAAAACAAGTGAACATTGCTTCATGTTGTGCTCTGGATCTGGTTCTTATGCCATTTTTCATATCTCCAATGATTAACTCAGGTGGATAGTCTCTTAGCCATCTCACATCAGGTTGGAGTAAGTCTGTTGGGTTCAGCCGTCTTGCAACTAAGTTGTCTTGAACATCTTCTTCATCATCATTCAGCTGCAGACTTTCCAACTGTCTTTGAGATTCAACTATCTCATCATTATCAGGGTTGGGTGCTCTCACACCTGCTTAATCATAAGGGCTCTTCTGCATAGTTGGCTGATTCTGCTTATCGGCTAACTCATCAATGTCTTCTCCATTCACATTTGGCTCATCAAAAACCACATGGATAGACTCTTCTGTAACCGTAGTCCTCTTATTTAGAACTCTATAGGCTTTACTCTCAGCTGAGTTTCCCAAAAAGATACCTTCACCAGCTTTAGCATCAAAAGCCTTCAAATTGTCCTTGCCATTGTTGTGGATGAAGCATCATCCAAATATCTTGAAATATCCAATATTTGGCTTTCTCCCTGTCTAAATCTCATAGGGAGTCTTTGTTAATTTCCTGTTAATCATGCATCTATTCTGAGTATAACATTTTGTATTTATGGCTTCAACCCAAAATCTCTTAGGCAATCCAGCTTCAGCTAACATTGTCCTTGCAGCTTCCTTGAGAGTTCTGTTTCTTCTTTCACCACTCCATTCTCACGGAGTCCTTTAACACGATAACTCATGAGAAATACCATTTTCAACACAATACTGAGTTATAATCCCATTGACAAACTCAGTTCCCCTGTTAGATCTTATATTTATAATGGTTTGACTCTTCTTATTTTGAACTCTTCTCATCAGCTGAGGCAACTTCTGCAATGTTTCCTTCTTTTTACACATGAAAATTGTCCATGTATATCTTGAATAGTCATCCACCACCACTAAGGTGTATTTCTTTCCACTGATGCTAGCTGGTTCAACAGGACCAAATAAATCCATATGCAACAAGTGCAATATCCTGGTTGAAGAGGGACTTGACTTATCCTTGAATGATGATTTGCTTTGCTTTCCCATCTGGGATGCATCACATATACTTTATTTCTTGTATACTGAGTCTGAAAATCCTTCCACAAGATGACTCCTTGCAAGCTTGTTGATTGACTTGAAATTCAGGTGACTTAGCTTCTTATGCCACAGCCAATTGGATTAGGCTGTACTTCTTGGCAGCAGACATGTGCTTGGTGTAGCAGTAGACTAATCCACTACATACATATTCTTTTGTCTTGTTCCTTGCAACACAATTTCATTAGATTCAACATCCTTGATCTGGCATATCCCCATGTTGAATCCCACATTGTAGCCTTTGTCACAGAGTTGGCTGATGCTTAACAGGTTGAAGTTGAGGCCTTCAACATATGCAACATCTGTGATCTCCAGTCCATTTTTCTTGATGGATCCTATGCCTTTGATCTTCCCTGGAGCTTCATTTCCTCCAAATATGACTTTTGCTCATTTGATCTCCTTGAATCTTGACATATTTCTTTTATTTGCTGTCATATGTCTAGAACAACCACTATCCATGTACCAGGTTTCTTGGCACTCAGCTGTTCCTTGAACCTGCAATCAAGGAAATCAGTTTTTAGGTACCCATACTTGCCCGGATCCTGGGGGTTAGTGCTATAAGATGCTCCAACCAACTTATAGCCACATAATCTGACTCTAAGGTTGCCATCTATCTGTACCATAATCATAATGCACATTAGCAAATTGCTTGGGGGGTTTTAGGATCATACATCTGTCTCTTTTGTCTGTATGCCTGTATGTTTGTTTTGGCAACTGCTTTCTTGGGGTAGTTGTGGAATTTCTGGGTGTAGTGCCTGGGTGCATATGTGTGCTGATAAAAGCTCTTTTGCTTTGGGAGTGACTTTTGCTGAGGTTTAGGTCTTTGCCATTTTGGCTTGTATCCCATAGGTCTTTGCTGATATTTCACATGATTATTCCAATAAGCTTGGTTTGGATAATTTTTACCATTCCCATCATATGTGTTTCTTTGATGAAATTTCCGGGGCTTTTGGTAGCTCTGTGGCTTTTACAGAGTATTTTCTGTTAGGATTCTGCTGATGGACCTGTCTGAGTTTCTTCTCAGCTGTCATTTCAGCATACTTTACTGACTTCTTTCCTTTTCCCTTATAACCAAGGCAAGTATGATTGTGATTGTATTTTGGTGTATTTGTTGGTGCAACATATGGTGTTTTGGGTTTTTGGATTCCCTCATTGCTTGAGGATCCTTTTTCCAAAATCACTCTTGGAGCTTGACTATGCACAAAGGAATTGAATCATATGCCTGCCTTGTCTCCACACTCTTTTTGACTCATTATAAGTTCATCCAATGATTTAGATGCTTTTATAAATGAGATAATCACATTTTTAAGATCTTTTTCTCTTTTCTCAGTAGCAGCTGACTCTGCTAAGATCTTTGCATTTTCAGCCTTCAGCTTAATATTCTCATCAGCTATGTGACTTAGAGTACTCAACTCTTTAGTCAATTGTGAGTTTTGGCTTTTAAGCTGACTGTTCTCCTCATTCAAAAGTGTGTGTGAGGTTTTGATGTGCTCAAAATCTTTCATCATTTTGCCTAATGAATCATAAAGATCTGTGGGTGATGAAGTGTGTGTATCACAATTACTATAAATTAAATCAGATTGAGATGAACTAGAATGTACCTCATCTTCTTGATCTTGTTCTTTGGCCATAAGGCAGATCAATGCCTCTTCCCTTGAATAGTCAGTTTCACTACTATTGTACTTGGCTGGTTCAACAGTCTCAGCAGCCAACATGGCTTTCTTCTTTTCTTGTCTTCTTTCCCCGAAGACTCTTCTTTCTTCCTCATTTCTATATTTGTTGACTAGTGGATAGGAACAGTCAATAGCAAAATGTCCCAGTTGTTTGCAATTTCAACACAGGTTTTCAGCTCTCTCGGCTCTCTGATAGTCAACTCTCTGATGCTCAGCTCTCTTGGGTGGTCTATCTTCCCTTGCTTTGGAAGGTGCTAAATGTCTGCTGGAGGTTTCACCCTTGTTCCTTTTATAGTTCTTGTTGAATAACTTGTTGAATCTTTTCACCATGAGGACAATTTCCTCCTGGTCAATGGTGTTCTTTGGCCCAGCTTTCTTCCCTTCACTAGCCAACAATGCAACTGTCTTGGGTACAACTGTTTCATCTTGCTCTTTTCTTCTCAGCTCAAACTTGTAGGCTTTGAGGTTTGAGAATAGCTCATGATTCGATGTCTTTGAGAGGTCCATTGAATGTCTCATGGCCATGACCTTCATTTCTCATTCAGCTGGGAGGGATCTTAATATCTTCATGCACATCTCTTTCTGAGTGTACTCTTTCCCAAGAGCTGAAAGCTCATTTGTTATCTCTGTGAATCTGGCATTTAGCTGATCGAGACTTTCACCAGCAAGCATTTTAAAATTTTCAAATTTTTGAACAACAACAATTAATATATTCTCTTTAATCTGTTTTGATTCTTCACAAATCAGGGTTAGCTTATCCCAGATTTCTTTGGCTGATTTGCTTGACTTGACTTTGTTGAACATCGCCTTGTCCAATGTCTTGTAGAGAATATCCTTGCCACATTGTCCAGGTTAATCTCTTTCTATCTTCATTGGTCCATTCATTGCGTGGTTTTTCAACCATGGCTGGTCTAGCTTCTGCTGCAGCTTCCTTTCCTTCAGCTGGAGGTGCTCTTCTTACAGTAGTATTGCCTTTGAGTATTTCCAATGGAATGATAGTGGACGATGCATATATGATACTTGGTTCTGCCAATGTTAACGAAGGCTCTATGGCTGGTTCCAGAGATACAGAGATTGCCATGGGCGCTTATCAACCTAATTACACCTGGCCTAAGAAGAAGGAACATCCATGCGGCCAGGTTTTGCTTTGTTGCATCTTTTGTTTTCACTTTTTCATTTTCATTCAGAAAACGTAAAGAAAACCCCCGATATAGTAAACTTTAACTATCTGCCTCTCAACAATAAAATATTTGATAAATCTATCTTTAAAGAAAATTAAAATTAAAATATCCATCTAAAACTATATGCATTTTTGCAGATATATGGATATAGAATGTCACTTTGGGCAGAGCACATTGGAGGCATCGACAATTGCTTCAAAGATACAGAAAACTTGGACTGTGTGAAGTATGTGAATGGTGTGGCAGAGGGCAATTGGAAGAAATACACTGCTGAGCAGTTCACTCCGTTACAAGGGCATATTTTTAAATATCCGGTGGAAGTAGATTCCGATGAAGACGTAAAACCATTGCCTAGACACGAAAACTTCCCAGTTGTTGGTGGTGAGGTTGAAGGGTCTCTATGCTTATTGCCTCATGCAGTGACTACTTAGTAATTGTCATTTGGCTCTGTACTAGACCTAATACATGTAAAATGGATGCAAGAATTCAATGTGAGTTAGTCCTTTGACAAAAAACAGAACATGTATGATTGTAGAGTACAAACACTCAATGCATAACTCTAACACCAGATGTAAATTTCATTTTGAAATGTAGATTCTATTACTCTATCCTAAAATGAATTGAGATATCATAATCTCAGTCCAACTGTACTAAAACATGAAAGGTCTAAATTATCTGAAAAGTTCAAGACAATGTAGTTGGTGATGGCACAACTTTAGAAGTTGTTTTGGCTGGGAAGCTATTGAGAGAGTCAGAGAAGCTGGTTTCCATGAAAATTCATCCAATCACTATTATTTCCGGTTTGTCTTATGTTTCTAAATTAACTCTTCTGCAATTGTATTTTTCGTTTAGTCTTCATATGTGCTTCACCTGAATTATCGAAATCCCTTTAATCCTCTCTCTCAACTTGGAAAATGAAATATTGTAAGTCGAAGATGATTCGATAACTATCATTGCATTGAGTTGCCTTTGTTTATCTATTTATCTCTATTGATTTATCTCCTGCTGTGCAAAACCTCTTGGTAGTAGTCCGTTTCTGTAGTTGAGTCCAATTCAAGTGGTAATTTGCTTTTATAAATGGGATAATTTTATTGTAATAACAGATGGTTCACTCTGAGTGTTGAGTGCATAAGTTTTTTCTTTGACTATTTCCAGGGTGTGTGATTGACTTGACTTAATTGTTGGTTTTAATTTTGATCTTAATACTTTCAGAGAAATCCAAAGCTCGATGAAGATGGTAATGACTATTTTGAGTTCAAAATTCAAACGAAATTTTTGCGAAAATAGCTGTTGATGCGGTGTTGAGGCTTAAGGTATGATCCTATTTGACTTGGTAGCCTGTGAACCTGGACCTGGGATGTTGAACGCCACACATTTTTCAAATTTTACTCTTCATAACCATTTAGAATTGCTATTTGCTGATATAAAAAAAAAAAAAGCTGTGTCGACTGATTGGATTTTTAATCGTCTTAGGCCGAAGGGTAATAACGTTTTAGGTGCAAGGATAACACTGCTTCAAATCATTTGGAATATCATGATTCATGTGTGATGTGTATGGGTTGCCATTTATACTGCATTTTTATTTATTTCTGTATCTAATGGCTGCACAGTTTTTAAACTGGTTTTACGAAACAATGTTAGTAATGAAAAATTAAAACAAAGTGCTTGGATGTCATTTTTCTTTTGCTTGTAATTTTCTTGTTCTGCTGATTCTTTTTGTTCGAACAAATGTCAAAGCTCAGCTTGTTAGTTGAAAAATTTCACGAGTCCTGCACTCCATCAGGACTTTATAAGGCAGAAATGGATTACCTGGTGTTTAGGTTGTGCTACTCTTTCCAACTTCGAAACTGTAGCTTTAAATGCCTTCAGTGAAAAAAGAAAAAAAATAGAATACTAGGAGTACGTTTTATACTATATTATGAGCATAAATGTCTTTGCAATGGAATGAATAATGTAGAAAATATGTATAATGTAGGTTGCATTTGGATGGGAGGATTTAGATTTGGAGACAGGATTTGGTGGAATGATTTCTATTGATCAATTTTGACCAACAATTTCAAATGACTACATCTAAAATAGATTTGAAATCCTCCAAAATGACTCCAAAGATTTGAAATCCATAGATTCAAATCCATTAATCAAAATGAAGCCTAAATAAGTTTGTGGAATTTAACTCGTTCTTATGCTCTTTTCTTTTCTTGCATTTTGTGTCATCTCATACTCTTATCTAAGTCATGCACTATATCAAATCATTAATATGTGGTCTTATTTAGTTCTTTCTCACTTGTGTAGCGCACATGTGATCTGGAATGTTTTCTTCTATCATGATATTTTAAAGTCCCTGTCTTACAATTTCCTTTATGAGATGCCACAACCCAACTCTTATGGTAGTTGGCTGTAGACCTTCTCTTCAAAGGGCAATCTCTAAAAATTTGTGGATACTATTTGTGACTCTTTTTTTTTTCTTTTATATATATAGAATCATAGATGTCCAATAATTTGGCAAAATTAAATTACAGGGACAATGTTTTTGCAAACATGTGATTTCTTAGTACGGAGTAGTCTTGGTGAGTTCCTCATTCACTTCATTTGGCACTGTGTAATCTGCATTATAGAAAATCAATGTTAAAAGAAAATTTAAGAGGTATAGAGTAATTATAACTTAAAAAAGCATTGATACTATTAATTAATTACTGCATGAATTATTATTTTTTTTAATAAAAAAATATATGTACTAGACTGAACACGATTTAGTAATTTTTCTATGTTAATCAAATGCGAAGGATTATATTTAATGTAAATGCTGCAACTTCATATTGACACTGTTAGGAATTTTAATTCTTCCGACTTTTAATTTTTTATAAAATATGTTTTAGAGTTTTGCCTTTCTAGACTTATTTCCAAACTTAGAGTTTTAATGAATTTGGGAAAGATTTATTTTAGATTCCTACTTACAATAGGATTCGAGTTTCTAGTTGTATTAGGATTCCTTTTAGATATTATCTGATTTCCTAACTTATAGAATCCTACTCCTTCTATATTTGTGTTTTTCCTTGTTTCCATGTGCTTGTAGGATTCTTGGACATCAAGGACTCAACCCCTATATAAAGAGAGGATCGGCCATCAGTTATTCCTACACCTTGACACACGAAATTGAGAGAGAAATACGAGAGAGATTCGTTCATAGAAAGAAGACGAGCGTCAAGCTTAAAAAGAAGAATACTGACGCAGATGTTATTCGAAGTGTCACTGCCATCCAGAATAACATCCAGAATAACATCGATCCAGTCCAGATTGACGTCTTGTTGTGTTTTTCGTCCATATTAGTTTATCTTTGAGCGTACGAGAGTTCATACACTTGTTTTGTTGGACGAGTTGGTTTACAAAGCTACGATCTACTCGATAGGAGTTTGTTTTACTAGACTAGTTGGTACATTTAGATTTTAGTTGTAATCCGTACATATTCAACTAGTGATTTCGTCATAATTGACACTTCTACAAGTTATTTATAACTTGTAGATAAATTTTACTTCGTGTGTTATTTTTCCGCTGCATGTTCCGTAAAGTGTTACAACATCTGGTTTAACACTTTCTCTGACATTTGCTGAAACGAACGTTTTGGGACCTCAAAAACTTTCAATTGGCATCAAGAGCCGACACTTGACTGCACTAAGTGTTGATCCAACGTTTATTCAAGCAAATATGGAGGTTCAAGGTATTTCGATGTTGAAGTTTCCACCAGACGACTTCAATTTTTTATTGGAAGGTCAAATCGCAGCCATGCCCAAAATCACGTGTATTTCATGTTCTGGTTATGACGAATCTGAGGAGGACAATACCGAGATGATAACAGATCCAACTATCTCCATGACTATCATTGAAAGGAAAAAATCGCTGCAAATCAATCCACAGGGTGTCTCTCGAGGTGTCGCTCGGGATGTTCGAACACTTGACAGGTACACTTTATCTGACACTTCAGATTTATTTTGCTTAAACTCTATTTCTGTAGATGAAACAGGTATACAGGCTGAAGAAGATTCGGATGGTGAAGAACAGAACATTGTAGAGGCCTACCAAGAGTTGTACCACGATTGGCGCAAACATATTCAACAAATTAGATATCTCTCAAAGGAGAATGAAAGACTCACCAAGGAGAATGAGGAGCAAAAGAATTCTTTAACCCGTTTGGAAGTACTAGTGACGAGAAGGGATGAAGAATTGGAAAAGGTAAAATCTGAACTTGAAAAGTCCCTTGAAACTTTAAAAAAGATGAATTCTGGTAAGGCGAAACTAGATGAAATTTTGTCTTTAGGATGTGAAAATAAAACTGGACTTGATTATAAAACTCCCGTGTTTTTGAAGGCTAAAGAAAGTGGAGAAATTTCAAATCATAAAAAGCCACTTTTAGAGAAGTCCAAGCTTAGAAAACGTCATTTTATTTGTCACTATTGTTTTGCTCCTGGACACATAAGACCTTTTTGTCGTAAACTAAAATCTGATCTTCTGCACAAAAAGGTGTCACATCAGATGTCATCTGAAATGTCACATGCGTCTGGCAACACTTCCAGTAACATGTCCAGTAACACCTCACGTTTTCCAAAATCTGTCTGGGTTCGAAAATCTGCAGTAAATTGTAATGTTATTTACACATCCCTGAGGACTAACATTGCAGGTACTTGGTACTTTGATAGTGGATGTTCACGTCATATGACAGGTAATTTAGAATACTTGACAGACTACGAGGTGTACAATGGTGGAAAGGTAAATTATGGAGATAGAACTCATGGTAAGATTGTTGGTAAAGGTACTTTGAATATGGAAGGGCTTCCTAAGCTCCGAAATGTATTGCATGCTGAGGGGCTTACTGCAAATCTCATAAGCATAAGCCAATTATGTGATGACAATCTGTATGTGAAGTTTGATAAAAATTCCTGTGAAGTGTTTGATGATTCCAACTCATGTATTCTAGTAGGTATGAGATCAGTTGACAATTGCTACAAATTTGAAGGAGTCAAAACGTGTCGTCGTGTGCAATTGGATGAAACTGAACTTTGGCATCAAAAATTAGGTCATGTGAACTTTAAAATTCTTGCTAAATTGATTAGATTTGATGCTGCAAAAGGGATGCCTAAACTGAACTTGAAAAATGCTATTGTTTGTGATTCATGTCAAAATGGTAAAGAAAAAGGGGTGTCACACCAAGTGTTACAACACTTCAATACTACTCGTTGTTTTGAACTTCTACATATGAATGTTATGGGTCCTACTGAGGTTGAAAGCATTGGTGGCAAAAGGTATTCTTTTGTGTGTGTTGATGATTGCTCACGTTATTCATGGGTCTTCTTTTTACGTGAAAAAGTTGATACTTTTGAGTTTTTCAAGAAGTTCTATAAAAAGGTGTGTAAGTTGTACTGCATGAACATCTCTAGAATAAGGTCAGATCATGGTAAGGAATTTGAGAATTATTCTTTTTCATCTTTCTGTGATAGAAATGGAATATCTCATGAATTTTCCGCATCTAAAACCCCACAACACAATGGGGTGGCAGAGATGAAAAATCGAACATTGCAAGAAATGGCAAAGGTGATGTTGAGTTCTAAAAATTTGACAAAACGCTTTTGGGCTGAGGCCTTAAACACTGCATGTCACATCTCAAATAGAGTTTATTTGAGGATGGGTAGTAATATGACTCCTTATGAAATCTTTTTTTAAAGAAACCCAACCTTAAGTATTTTCGCCGTCTTTTGTCTTTGGTTGTGTGTGTTATGTTTTGAATGATAGAGATCGCCTTGCAAAGTTTGATTCAAAAAGTGACAAATGTCTGTTCTTGGGTTATTCATCTGATAGTCATGCATATAGGGTATACAATCTTCGTACAAGGATCATGAAAGAATGTGTGAATGTTGTATTTGATGATCTTTCTAGTCTTGCAGGAAACATTGAACATGACAATTTTGATTACTTGATGGATATGTCATGGGCTCAACAATCGCAGTCTGTACCAGAGGTTGTACCAAGTGATACAACATCTGCAAGCACATCTTCGCAAACTGAATTGGCTATTAATACAGATGTCGTCGAAGATGTTGTCCCAGATGTCATAACATCCGTTAGCACATCTGGTTCTACAGCTAATAAAAATAATTCTGACCCTCATATTGAAGCGAACTTAGAAGGGCTTGACTTAATCACCAATGAACGACGAGATCCCCCAAGTAAAATTCAAAAGAATCATCCAATATCTCAAGTCATAGGTGAGGTATCTGAAGGCATAAGAACAAGAAGAAAAAAACGGGTAAACTATCGAGATATGGTGAGACTAGTTTGTTTGTCTTCTACTTGCATGATGGTAAGCAATTCTCGATGTGTTTCAAATTTTGAGTCTAAGAATGTGTTTGATGCTTTGGAAAATGATCTTTGGATTAATTATATGCATGAGAATTTTGATCGATTCACTAGAAAAGAAAAGGATTTTCTTTGTGATATTTTAACCATTTATTGTGATAACTCTAGTGCGATTGATATATCAAAAAATCTTGTTCAACATTCTCGCACTAAACACATTGACATTAGACACCACTTTATTCGAGATTTGATTGAGAAAAATATTGTTCGCATTGAGTATATTAATACTGGAAATCAGTTGACAGACATATTCACCAAAGCTTTAGATTTTGAGAGATTTTCAAATCTGCGAAAATCTCTTGGTCTGTGTGTTCTCTAAAACGTTCCACGAAATGTTACAGCATTGCACATATCACCTGCTGTAACATCTGCACACACTGCATATTCTCTCTCCTCCCTTTTATTCTTTTTTCCTTTTTAGACATCCTGCATTATAGGAACATATTTGCATGTCTGGAACAGTCTGTTGTGATTTCAAACTAGTGACTATTGGACTTCACTTGGAAAGCTGATGTGAGTTGATCTTTCCAAATGCGTATTTTATTCTTGTTATTTCCCAGTTGATGAGTAAAAAAAATTGCAGATCATGGCTAGAGGCTTTTGAGGGAAACAACTACCTACCCTCTGTGTGAAAGCTATTCCTTGTGACCAATTTTTACATATGTTTAAAAGTGTTTAAAGAGGCATGATCAATGTGAAAAAGAGCTACCTTTGGACTAGTGTGAAAGCTACCCACTGGCTAAATCTGTCATGTTTCTCTCAAGAAAAACTCGAAAATTCCTTATGCTGGGTACTCGGATGGCAATTCATTGAATCTATGAGTACATGTGTCTTTCAAAATGTTGCAACATTTGGAACAACAACAACTGTGACAGTCCATTTACACCTTGTGTGCGATTTTATTATTTCTGCATAGGCATTTTCTTTAGGTTGCATGCTTGGTGATTTTTGAATCGGACAGATTTTTGGTAATAATAGAAGATATGTGATATTTATTTTTCTCTCTCTAAAATCTTGGATTTCTTGGTATCCTATGGAAAGTGGAGTTGGATGCATTATGGAGACTTGGGTAATTGATTGAAATCTTGCAAGAGTTATCTATATCTTTGGTTAATTTTGTCCCAAGTTATTAGAATTCTATCTCCATGTTGTTTGGAATCCTCATTTGGAAAATCTTTGACTTTTTTTGGATGCTCGTGTTCCAAAATTTTTAAAGATTTCTGATCCTTTATTCTCCTCAACATATTGAATGTGAATTGATCTTTTTAGTGTCCAAGCCAGGGGGAGTATACACAATTTGATTACCTATGTTTTCTGGACAAAAAGGGGGAGAAAAGCTTGTGGATATTTTGACTGATGATTGTTTATTTGCACATGTTGATTGATCTTGATTATGATACTTTTTATTTAGGGGGAGTTCTCTGGATTTGAGTATGATATTAAGAATTGTGGTTGATTTTGCTCTGATATCTATATCTTATTTTGGTTGTATTATTTTCTGATTAACATGCAGGTGTTACAGAAAATGTTATGACATTTTTAGTCACATTCTGACTAACATTTGAAACAGAGGATTTTTAACTTAGGGGGAGTTTTTGCTGTGCTTTATACTCTTGATTAAACTTTATTGGTTTTGTCCAGAAAGGCAAAAAGGGGGAGATTGTTAGGAATTTTAATTCTTCCGACTTTTAATTTTTTATAAAATATGTTTTAGAGTTTTGCTTTTCTAGACTTATTTCCAAACTTAGAGTTTTAATGAATTTGGGAAAGATTTATTTTAGATTCCTACTTACAATAGGATTCGAGTTTCTAGTTGTATTAGGATTCCTTTTAGATATTATCTGATTTCCTAACTTATAGAATCCTACTCCTTCTATATTTGTGTTTTTCCTTGTTTCCATGTGCTTGTAGGATTCTTGGACATCAAGGATTCAACCCCTATATAAAGAGAGGATCGGCCATCAGTTATTCCTACACCTTGACCACGAAATTGAGAGAGAAATACGAGAGAGATTCGTTCATAGAAACAAGAAGATGTCCGAGCTTAAAAAGAAGAATACTGACGCAGATGTTATTCGAAGTGTCACTGCCATCCAGAATAACATCCAGAATAACATCGATCCAGTCCAGATTGACGCCTTGTTGTGTTTTTCGTCCATATTAGTTTATCTTTGAGCGTACGAGAGTTCATACACTTGTTTTGTTGGACGAGTTGGTTTACAAAGCTACGATCTACTCGATAGGAGTTTGTTTTACTAGACTAGTTGATACATTGAGATTTTAGTTGTAATCCGTACATATTCAACTAGTGATTTCGTCATAATTGACACTTCTACAAGTTATTTATAACTTGTAGATAAATTTTACTTCGTGTGTTATTTTTCCGCTGCATGTTCCGTAAAGTGTTACAACATCTGGTTTAACACTTTCTCTGACATTTGCTGAAACGAACGTTTTGGGACCTCAAAAACTATCAGACACGAATAATTCAATGATCCAACTTAATAACGAGAAATAAAGTAAAAACGTCTAAAAAAAGATTTCAGGACAAAATATTGTGGACCCACTTAAAATTGGACATTAAGCTCTGTAAACTTTGTCCCTGAATCTAATTATTTGAGTGTTGGAGGATTTTGTAGGATAACTCGCATTCGTTGCAACTCGTCAAGTGACAACCAGTAACCCCACTCTAAAGTTAGTAAGGGCTAACATTATGAGTTCCATAATATGAATATGATGAATACTTTAAGTACTAAAAGATGATGTCAAAAAAAAAAAAATACTAAAAGATAGATATTGTATTTATACTAAATTAGTATGAACATTGTTCATAGAACTAAGAAGAAAACATATATGTATAAGCCTAATTAACAAACAAAATGACTTTTTTATGTAGTTTCTGTATATAAACAAAAAATTAAGAAATTAATACTTTTTTTGACACCATTAAGAAATGAATACTTACTTCCACATTTTGTACCCTTTGGAAGCGGGTTACCGCAATAACGTGCGGCAACCACCACACTATGGGAGCTATAAATCTCATCGTCGACGAATTTCTTGCAAAAGTATATAATGTCAGCCTTGCGAACATGAGCACAACATTTTTCATTTGGTGTACGTGCATAACGATCTAAATTATTTATATAAAATGAACAATATATAATGAAATTGACAATGCCCCAACACCGTGGTCTAACAATGAGCGATGGAGGGTATTGGCCCAAGGCGGTGTCGATCTTCATAGTTGCAACTCACTATCAGAATTGTTACTAGCACCACATAATGGATACGAGGTACGACCATGTTTTTGCTTATGTTTTGTATGGGTAAGGACTTTATGTAATGCATGAGGTAGGCTAAAATTTTTTCATGGAAAGATGAATTAAAAGGCAATATCAAAGTTGTTTTTCTGGAAATTAGACTGGACAGTCTAATATGTGGAAGTAGATATATGCAACATTGAAGTCAAGCAATTTTTGTTGGGGTGAATTTAATGTTTCTAACCATATTCTAATTCTAGAACTGAAAAGGTTTACAGCAAGAAAACAATCTGGATGTAGAGGCTTGCAAGATGGGGCCGCGCAAGGAAAAATATAGGGGTAGACTGATACACAAAAATTGGGTGGACTGGAAAAAAATATCTAAAAAAATTTGTATAAATCCGAAAATTTATTTGGGGTTTTTCGACGTAAAAATATTCGTGATTATTTTACCTTTATTTTTGGGTTATGAATACAATTACCCAATATTCCAAAAAAAGGACACCTTTTTATGCTCCCGAACTTTTTTCTTACTTTTTTACTCTCCTGCGTTTTTTCGGACATTTTTATGCTCAAGCCAATTTTTCCGGATTTTTTTACGTTCTTGTTTTAAGATTGTTTCAAACATATTTTATCTAATAAAATTTCAGTGAAAAAATAATTTATGCCCACATTAAATAATTAATTTTATACACAAAATCTTATAAAAAAATCAAGAAATATACATATAAACAATACGTATTAAAACCAAACAAATTGAAAATTATATAGAAACAATACATGAATAAAAAACACACAATTTAATTTGACCCAAAAACGTCAAAAACATGGAAACAACCAAGAAACAACAAAACAACATTGAAAACTATATAGAAACAACCCAAAAACAACACAAACAATGTAGTGCATGAATAAAAATGGCTTAAAAATAGATAAATATTGCATTGGAACTTTGAAAAAAATACATGAAAACAACAAAGAGACATCAGAACAACATTAAAAACATTATAGAAACAACCCAAAAAACAACATAAATAATATATAAAACACCACATGAACAAAAAGAGCTTAAAAATAGGTAAAAACTGCATTGAGACATTGAAAACTACAAGAGAACAACAAAGAAACATCATAACAATGTTAAAAATATTATAGAAAATAACCAAGAAATAACAGAAAGAATAATTAAAACAACACATGAACAAAAAAGAGCATAAAAAGTAGGTAAAAGTTGTATTCAAACATCGAAGCAACATAGAAACAACCAAGAAACAAATATAAACAACATCAAAACAACCTAAATAACATATAAAACAATATAAGAATAAAAAATCAAAAAAAGCATAAAAATATGCTAAAATATGCAGAGCGTAAAAAAATAACAATAGACAACCGAGAGCGTACGGAAGTCAACTGGGCATAAACAGTGTCTTTTTTTCCAAAATACCTGTATTTCTGGGAATTTCTCAAATATTTTTTCACATCACTATTGTCATGGGTTTTGATGCTGCTTTTTAGGGCAGATCACTCCAAATCAAAGTTTCTGAATTAGTCAAAGTTTTCTTCTCCCAAAACTAGTAGTCTTCAGTAATGGGAAGTTACTTGCAACACTAGCAAACATTAGGGGGACCCTGGGTTTGTCCTAGGAGGCCCATCTGACGCTCAAGTCATCACAATGAGTGAGAGAGAATATCAGACAGTAAAGTGAATACTGAATGTATATTATGTGTGATTATGATAATATGCCTTATAAATGTGATGGAGGGACTTTTATATACCTGGGTAGCGGACCTCGTGGGCCGTGTAGGAGAAAACGACACGTGAGCGGGATCCGGACCTCTGGGCTGGGTTATTCCAACTGTAGCCCACTAATTAATAGACCATTAATGGATTAAATAAAAATTATAAATTGAATTATAATTATAATAATCAAAGGACTTTTTGCCCACAACATCTTTTAAAAATTTGGCATAGTTCGACATTTGTTCCAAGGCATCCGCGAAAGGTATATTGATTTGCATTTTTTTTTGAAGATTTCAAGAAATTTAGCGAATTAATCAATCTAGGTTCTTTTTCTGAAACCTCTGCGGAAAATGACTTGGTACCTCAGTTCTCGGAATTATCGGAGTAGTAGATGTCTTGGGTTTTTCAATCAGTCTCGGGTTGGCCTCTGCTACTTCTTCCTCCTTTCTTTCCACTGATTCATCCTCAACCTCATGTTCTTGTTCGAGTGGCATCTTTGACCCCCATATTCTGCACCACTCCTCATACAAATGGCTTTGTACTGTTCCCCCGGGTTTACCTCTCTGTCACTAGGGAATTCGCCTTTCTGGTGTTGGCCGCCTACTGCTGTGGTTATCTGCCCCATCTCTGTCTTCAAATATTTCAGTGTAGCATTCACATTGGTAGTCAGTTGTGTAACTTGATCCTCAATCATTTCTATCTTAGCCTTATTCTTGTTCAATCTTGCTCTTGTTTCTTCAATGACTGAGGCTAACATCTCCTCCAGAGATGGCTTCTTCTTGTCTGCTTCGCTCCTCCACTGATTCCCCATATTATAATCCGGTGGTGGTTGCAACAACATTTCTATTGATAGCGTAAGAAAAGTTCTCATGATTTCGCAGCCCCGGATGATAATGCGTAGGTGCCTGGTCATTCACGTAGTTGTTAAAATTCCGTTGCCCCCCAAAATTTACCTCCTCTTCAACTACTGCTGGTTCTCTCGGAGTCGCTTGTCGTATTGCATTCAATTTCATGCTCAATACTCAAATATGCTAATTATCCTCATCTCGTACCTCTGCCACTCTCTTGACATTAGATCTTTCGGATGACCACTGATAATTGTTGTTTTCCATCTCTTCTAATAATTCCAGAGCCTTTATTGCAAAAATCTTTTCACTATACTGCAAGTGTACAACGTAGTTTATAGAATAATGGCAAGCAAGGTTGTATTTCTCAGGGATTGAATACGTAACACTTGAGCTATAGTAAACATCGTATTCCAATTTTATTGAAGCGACCGAAAATCACAAGTTTATTATCTAATCTAATCCTAAACTAACAAGTAAAAATAAAATATTTAAAATTTATAAAAACTCGAACTCCACAAGTCTTTTCAACTAATACGAAAGCAACCCTAGGCACATGATCTCAACATGCTTCTTCAATAATTAAATTCAATTAATGTTTATGTATTTGTAGGTCCCAAGGGGTGTGAGTAAGGTTTAGAAGGGAGGGGGGTTGAATGAACCTTACCAAATTTTCGATTTTAGTCCTTTTAAAATTACAACAGAGTTGACTCAAATAACTGTGTCCTTGAGGGACAACTAAGTTGGTTATTCAACTAAGTTAGCCACTCAACAGACTCGATAGAGCTGTTGAAAGAATAACTCGGCTGTTTAACTTAAACTTAACTTGGATGGTTTGGTTTTATCAGCGGAAGACTTAACACCCTTTGATTAAATTTTAGCTTGTTTTAAACACTTGATTTTTAGCACTTGGTTATAAATCAGTTGGATAGCAAATATGATTCTATCAGCAGATATAAAGTAAATATGCAGGAAGATAAATGTGCTGAAAGTAAATGACACAAATATTTTTATAGAGGTTCGAAGATGGGGTAATTCTTCTAATCCTCTCTTCTCCAACTCCTGGAGGAATCTACTAAGTGACAGATCAGTTTACAAAGTGGTGAACAGTCTGGAGACAACCTTGATCACACAGTTGGCTTCTCTTGCGACTCAGCTTCTTCACAGGCAGCTGCCTTGCTACTTCAGCTCACTTCTCAAGTTCTTGGATTTGATCACGAAGCCCTCCAACAAACTTGATAATGGTTCAACCTGGAACCTTTCTACAATCCTAGCTTGGATAGTAGACCCCTTTTGATTCTTCAAAAGTTTTATCTTCAATAGATTTGAAGTTATCTTTCCTTCACAGCTTGTGTTGGATCGATTTCCTTCGAGTTTCAGGCTTGAGGAATTGCTTGAATATTAATTAGAATATTGCAGGTTAAATGCTTGAATAATGCTTGCTTGTTCGTGGTTCAGGTAACCTCTTCTTAATAACTTCCTCAGCCTTTTATAATGCACATTTGAAATTTTGCCCGTTGAAGAGATAGGCTAATTTCAAATGTCACTTTTGTTCGTTGGCTTGTCTTGTTGCAGTCCTTGATGTTGACGTTTCCTCGTATTAAATGTCTTCGCAGCATTGCAGGTGCCTGGCACAAGGTGCAGTGTTTCCCATTGGTTTATTCCTTTTGCACAATTCTGGGACTAACACTTTAGACCTGACAACTTTGACATATTACTATATTGAGTAATATTCTTAACTTTAATCAACGGATCTACGTCAGTTGTCTTGACTAGACTGCTGTCTTTACCCCAGGTGACTCGAGTCATCTCCAGTCATTGGAGAACTCAACTGTCACTTCAACTTTGAGACTTGGCTTCTTGAGGTGACTTGACTGATACTTCTTACAGTTGTTCCTCAGTTGACACTCCTTTAGTCGAGTCCTTGACTTTCTTCTTGGCCATACTCAGCTCACACACAACAAAGTCTTCAATCCTGTCCGCAGTTGACTTCTTTTATTCCTTGGCAAAACTGACTTGACTCAGCTTTCTCAGCCCTATCTATTACAATACAAATTACAAGGAAAATGGGGTGCCAACTTCCTAGTTTAAGATTTCCATGGTATCATCAAAATCTACTCAATAAATTTCCCAACAATTTCCCCCTTTTTGATGATGCCAAAACTTAAAAATATTCAAAGAAAGAATAAACAGCAAAGATACATACAGACAATGCAGTAACAAAGAATGTATGCTTAAAATAGATCGTTTTATTGATCATATCATTCTTGTCCTTTACACAGTTGTTTACATTTGGTATCAGAGCAATATACATGCATCTAAGTTAAGATACAGGGATACATTCAGAGTGAAAAATTACAGGGAAATTCACTAAGTTTATTACACAAGACTTACATGAATGTATTTACAATAGTAATACATGAGGGGGTTTGCAGCAACACTTCAATGCTTTCGCTGCTTCATTCCTCTTTCTTCTTCAGCTCTCTTGTGCTCCTCATTGTCATCATCTCTCTTTCTCTTTTTCTCTTTTTCTTCTTTTCATAGGCCTGTTTGGCAGCATGTCATCCCTTTGCTTCCTAGAGAGCCATTCTCTTGCCTGCCTTTGGTTTTCTTCTTCTTGTCTTCTTACTGCCTCAGCATTATTCTTTTCAACCTCTAGGTTGGCAAGTGATCATATCCAGCCCAGTAGATCAAGCCTTTCTTGTCAAGATCTACACATTCTACGTCCTTGGGTTTTGGTCGAGGTAGGGAACCTCTTCCAGCACCACTTCTTCCCCTTCCTGACTCAGCTCTTCCACCTCTTGAAGTGTATTGCACGGGAGTCTTCTCTTCGGTTCCTGATTGATTGATTGGAAGATCACGCTTATATCGCCTTCTTTACACAGTGCTAGACCTTTCTCCCAATACAAATCCCAGGCTTGAGACAGAGCCATACCTTGGAAGTAGCCTTTTGACTCAAGTGTCTTAAACTCTTCAATCGATCTATGCTCAGATCCATTATCAGGTATCGCATCATGATCCTTTCCCGACTTGTTTTACCACCAAATTGTTTCATGAATTCTTGAACACAAGCATCCTGCTTTTAAAAACTTCTCAAACCCCTTCAATGATCCTCTTTTTTTATCCGCCATTGACATATCGATTCTCGATTGGTAGGGTCACGGGAGTTTGGCTTGAGGATGGAGGCGATAACATGACCTTGCTTTGAGGGGTTTCACGACATCAATCACAATTACTTTGAGGATGGAGGCAATAACATGACTTGCTCCTTCATTTTTCTTCTTTGAAGCCCTTGAAAAACTCCTCTTCCCCCTTTTTGGCATCATCAAATGAGAGAGGAACCCCGGGGAACATACCGCCAAGAATAAAATCCATCTGTTATCGTGGAGTTGTGCTTGGAGTCTTCATATGTGGCCCAAAACTTTTGCCTTAGACTCTTTTTGTGACTATCTTCATTTTTACATGAGAAGGCCAATTTGTCATTCATGGCATTCTCGAGTCTTAGAATTTCATTCTTGTGGAATTGTTGCAATAGCTCCATATCTATTTTGTGAGATTGGTTTATCCTTTCAATATACTCCTTCATCCTTTGCACGATCATGGAGTTATCGGCCTCCATAGCATTCTTCCATATAAGGCTTTGAAATAGCGAACTTGCTCGAGTCTCATGGCGGTCTCTTTTTGAGTCTATTCCCTAATCCGCACCATGATCCCTCTCAAATCACCGTGAGAGTGGCATCTCGATTGTCCAATCGTAAATCCAAAGAGGCCTGATGTTGTTCGATCTTCTCAATCTCCTCACGCGATCTTCTTGAAGACTTTAATCTCGCATCTCGCTCGATTCACCGGCCATTCTCAGGTGTCGAATTAAAGTCTTGGCATTGGAACAATTGTGTCTATGGGAATGATGGGATCTCCTCATACAATGTATTACCTTTTTCAAAGCAAAAATTTCTTCTCTAATTCAAGCGGTTTAAGGGAGAAGGAAAACATGTCTTGAAAGACATCATCTCGCACATATGGAATATCTTGTTGATTTTGTGCCTTGATGACTCAAAAACTCAGTGTGCCTCAATTCTTGTTTTGCATGTTTTTGAGTATTATTTTTGTATGTTTTTGTTTTATTTTGCGTGTGATTATGCATACTTTCGTAGCTTAAAGTATAGGTTATAGTGTCGAGTGTTACGTAGGGTGTTTTTTGTCATTTTTATAGGTTATGATGAAAAGAGGCTCGAAAACGGATGAAAAATGGATAAAACGGGCATAATGACAAACATCGGCCATTGAAGATTAAACCAATTTTTCTATGCGGGCGCACAAGATATCGCGTGGGCGCGAATGAAGCTGTGATCACGCGTCGGGCGCGTTAAATTTTAGAGGAATAACTCACAACAAAAAGCGGAAGGCAGCGCGATTTTGCGGAAGGTCGGTGCAGCCTTGATTGGGCGCGGCGCGTGCGGTGTCGTCTTTGAACACGAAATATCTAATTTTTATCCGATTTTTGGCTTTTCCACCTTGTTTAGGACCCTAGGCTTATAAATAGGACTTGGGGAGCCCCTATTTTCGACACACCTTCATTCATAGCACTTCTAAACTTTAGTTTTTGGTATTTCTCTTGCTTTTCATCATTGGGATTGCTTGGATTTTTCCCCTTGAAGTTATTTTGCTTCTTAATCAAAGAGTAAGATTTCTTCATCTCTTTTGTCCGATTTCAATTGTTGGGTGATTATTATTGTTGCATGATCATGTTTATGATTGTTTTCTTTCCTTCAATTGAGATTATGATCCCATCCCCAAGCATGAACTAATTTCCTTGTTCTAGGATTATGATGATTTGATTCAAACAAACAAGCATGAGTATTGATTAATTGATCTCTTTCTGGATAAATTGTTTTACTTGTTGATTGATTGTTTGGCCAACTCTTGATTGTTTGAGGGGATAATTGAGATCGATCGAAGATATTATTCCCGGACTAAATTTATTCAGGGGTTAGATATGAATCGAAATGTATTATCTAACTCAAGGCTTAATGAAAATAGCAAATTATATTGGGATAGCCCTAATGTGAATACGAGAGTTATCGGATCTGACCTAGTCTTTCCATGATTGTTATATTTGTTAACCGCATGATCAATTAATTGATATTCTTTGCAAGTTTGATGAGATGAATCCATAATCCTAGACTTTCTTCCATATCCTTTTCTCCAAAGTTTAATCCAATTAGTTTTAATTTGTCCTTTTAATTGATTTCTTTTAGTTTAAATAAATCCAACAAATCAGTTAGAGTGTTTAGGTTTTATTTTTCTCTCTATTGTGATACATAATAATTATTTGTCGGCTAAGTCTTCCTTGAGAGACGACTTGTGGTTAACTTGCTATCCTACAATTGATCTCGTTCTCTTGCGAGGATTGTTAGACTTTTATAGGTGTTTAGCGATCGAACAAAATTTTGGTGCTTGCGGAGGAAGGCTTTAGGCATAATAATTATTGTGTCTATTTTCCGTGTTTCTAGATTAGGATTCTTTTTGTTTATTTTTAGTTTAGGACTCTTTTTGTTTCTTTTCGGTTTTTACTTTATTCCACTCAATCTGTTTTTCCGGTGTTGTTTATGCAAGGACATAGAAATCGCAAAACGGGACCTTGCGCCTTTCGTGGGATCCATCGAGTTGCGAGACGAACAAGGAAAGAAGGGGACGATTCTTAGCGCGAGGATTCTCGCGATCACATTCGAAAGAAGAACAAGCAGATTTAATCGAGAGATGGGTGATAATCAAAACGGAAACAACGTTTTCACGCTTTACCCTTGATGCGTGAGTTTGCACGCTTTCTTTCATTGGGATGCGACCTCTTGCATCACATTGGGACAAGCGAAACACGGAACTACGAGCTCAAAACAATACACTTTAATCACCGTCATTCTATGGGATGCCCAATGAAGATCCTCTTAACTTCATTCGGGAATTCTATTCATCATTCAAACTTTTCCTCGGGGTTTGGATGAAGACCAACTTAGGATGCGCCGTTTCCATACACTCGAAAGATCGGGCAAAAACTTGGCTTATGTCTCTACCTTCTAACTCTCTTCTTGATTGGGAGGCGGTGTACAATAAGTTCATGGGAAAGTACTACTCTCATCGTGAAAAACTTGGATCTGCGAGGTAAGATAGCTACTTTTAGTCAAATAGAAGGTGAGCCTTTTCATGAGGCCTGGGATCGCTTTAAGGATTTACAGTTAAATGCCCACATCATCACTTCCCATTGGAATTATTAAACCAATTTTTCTATGATGGATTATCGCATAATTATCAATATATGGTTGACAATGCCGGGGTGACATGGGTGTACATACGCCCAAGAAATCTATGATATTTTAGAGATGATGAGCGATAACTCACAACAAAAAAGTGCCGAGGTAAACGGGTTGTCGTGAATGAAGTAGCTCCTAGCTACGATGTGACAAAACAATTGGCCGAGTTGACTAAGCAAGTACAATTGTTGGCTGGCAAAGGGCATCCACATGTTCCCCGCTTCCGCCGAATCTTGCGGGATTTGTGGCGAAATTGGTCATGGGGCCAACGTTTGTAATTCTATCTCTCAGACGAACAATTCAGGTTGGCGAAACCATCCCAACTTTAGTTGGGGCAATTCACAAAATCCCTCTCATATCTATCCGAGACCACCACAACCACAAGGCCCAATCAACCAATTGCGGCCCCATCTATTGAAGAAAGCTTGAATTCTTTTATTCAAGCCAGTCAGCAAACACAAGAAGGTAACAATAGACGATTTGAATCTATGGAAGCTTCTTTTAAGCGTCTTGAGACTCAAGTTGGTCAATTGACGACTCACGTTGGTCAATTGACGACTCAAGTTGTGAGATTGCTCGACATATATTCAAGCAGACACACATCCTAGCCAACCAAAGACAAGCTCAATCCATCACCGTTCTTGAATTTGGTGAGATTTCGATCATGAAAGTAAGATTCCTCTTTCTATTGTCTCATCTAACCCTGCGCAGTATCGCGAACATAGAAAAGGAAGTTGATGCAGGTGAAGAAGACATAAATAGGAAGGCAAGCACGGGATCGCCTTCCCATGAACTTTCTCTTCTGCCCCTAAGACCATGCCTAAAACAAGATCCAGGTAGTTTCACTATCAATATTTCTTTTGGGAATGGTAAGGAAGCCGCATGTATGCTTGATCTTGGAGCCAGAATTAACCTTATGCCTTACTCTACATTTAAACAATTAGATTTAGGGGAATTGAAGTTTACCGGATTATGTTTGCAACTCGTTGATAGGTCCATTAGGTATCCTACAGGCATTGTTGAAAATATTTTAGTCCAAATAGGTGGTCTTAAAATTCTCACTGATTTTGTTGTTTTGGATATGGAAAAGGATAAAGGTAGTCTTAAAGATCATAATATATTATTGGGTAGACCATTCATGGCAACCACTAATACTTTGATCGATGTCAAAAATAGAAAAGTCAGTATGAATGTCTGGGCGAATCAGAACATTTTCAATTTTTGATATAGCTCGTAATCCTGCATGTGTTTTGAATGATTATCGATTGTTGACTCGATCGATTAAATTGAAAGATGTCCTATGGCAAGAACGCAATATGCTTCTTTGCGGAAAACAACCAAATAAAAATTACAAAGTGGTTAAATAGGGTTTTGCTCGATGATCCGCCTTGAATCTCTCCATTGACACCGTCAAGCTAATGACGTTAAAAGCGCTTCTTGGGAGGCAACCCAAATATTTTCACCGTTTTTTATTAAAAAAAAAAAAAAATTTGTGTGTGTTTTCATATTTTCATGTGCGTGGTGTTATTATTTTGTTCCCTTCACATGGCTTTTTGTTGATTTGTAGCGGGATATGACTATGGTGCCATTTATCGATCTTCGCATTTCTCGGGGATGTATCTTTTTCTTCTCTTTTACTTTTACGCATTGAGGTCATTGCGTGATTTAAGTGTGGGGGATGATTAGTCATTGATAAAATATGATGATTGCATATGGCTATGGTTTTACTTTGCCTAATGATTATCCCAAGTTTAATAATAGTGTTGTTTAATTAACTTGAAATAGATGTATTAATTTGATTTTCAAATATGAAATGACTTTGTGAACTTAATACGTAGGATTTGACTAAGTCGTGAATTTGCCTTTGTGGTGAACGAATTAGGTGACGGTTAAACAATAATCCGAGTTGTGGGGCTTGAATTACGAGATTTCATTGATGTGAATTAAGTTAAAACCCTATTTTGATTTGTGTGTACACAAAATTGCTAGCCTTGCGAAAAAAAAAGCATTATATAGCCAAAAAAAAAAGAAAAAAAAGGGCATGATATAGCTATATATAAAAATAGAATAATCGAGATTATACTCCACTGATTGAGCTGCTTAGTAACTAGGAGCATTCATGAGCCCCATGTTTGACTTTTACGTAAAACGGCGGCTCAAAACATGAGTATGGGAAACCACCCTAGGAGCCTTTGGAAAACATCCGAAGTTTACACCTAGTGGAATAATATCTCGGGAGTTCTAGCGCAAAAAAAAAAAAAATGGCTAGTAATTGCGTGATTGGTTGTGTGAATAAAAGGGTTGCAACTTTTGACACAAATTTGAAATTTAATAAGGAAGGTCAAACATTTTGGTTAATGTTTAATGTGAGCCAAGTGAGTTTATTGTGAAGGTTGGGGATCGATGAAGAATAATCCGAGGTAGATAGAACATTGTGTTATGGATTAATTGATTCTCAAATTGGACATTATATTTCTTGTTGGGTTTGTTGGCATTATTATTTGCTTGAGGACAAGCAAAAGGTTAAGATGTGGGGGAGTTGTTTTGCATGTTTTTTGGGTGTATTATTTTTGTATGTTTTTTGTTTTATTTTTCAATGTGAGATTATTATGCATACCCAAGCATGAACTAAAGTTCTAGGTTATAGATGATTTGTTACAAAGGGTGTTTTTTGATATGTCATTTTTTTAGGTTGATGATGAAAAGAGGCTTTGAAAACGAATCAAGATATTATGAAAATTTATGGATAAAACGGGCATAATGACAAACATCGGCTTAATGAAAATAGCAAATTATATTGGGATAGCCCTAATCGTGAATACGAGAGTTATCGCGATCTAGACTAGCTTTCCATGATTGTTATATTTGTTAACCGCATGATCAATTAATTGATATTCGCATGCAAGTTTGATGAGATGAATCCATAATCCTAAGGAAGACTTCCATATCCTTTTCTCCAAAGTTTAATCTGCTTAGTTTTAATTTGTCCTTTTAATTGATTTCTTTTAGTTTGACTTTTACGTAAAACGGCGCTCAAACATGAGTATGGGAAACCACCCTATGAACACGAAAACATCTAATTTTTATCCGAATTTTGGCTTCTTCCACCTTGTTTAGGTGATTGGTTTATAAATAGGACTTGGGGAGCCCCTAAATTTTTTAATAAGGAAGGTCAAACATTTTCATTCATAGTTTACTTCTAAACTTTAGTTTTTGGTATTTCTCTAGATAGAACATTTTTATCATTAATTGATTGCAAATTGGATTTTTCCCCTTGAAGTTATTTTTATTTGCTTCTTAATCAAAGAGTAAGATTTCTTCATCTCTTTTGTCCGATTTCAATTGTTGGGTGATTATTATTGTTGCATGATCATGTTTATGATTGTTTTCTTTCCTTCAATTGAGATTATGATCCCATCCCCAAGCATGAACTAATTTCCTTGTTCTAGGATTATGATGATTTGATTCAAACAAACAAGCATGAGTATTGATTAATTGATATGCTTTCCTGGATAAATTGTTTTACTTGTTGATTGATTGTTTGGCCAACTTTTGATTGTTTAGGGGAATAATTGAGATCGATCGAAGATATTATTCCTGGACTAAATTTATTCAGGGGGTTAGATATGAATCAGAAATGTATTATCTAACTCAAGGCTTAATGAAAATAGCAAATTATATTGGGATAGCCCTAATCTGTGAATACGAGAGTTATCAGATCTAGACCTAGTCTTTCCATGATTGTTATATTTGTTAACCGCATGATCAATTAATTGATATTCTGCTTGCAAGTTTGATGAGATGAATCCATAATCCTAGACTTTCTTCCATATCCTTTTCTCCAAAGTTTAATCCTGCTTAGTTTTAATTTGTCCTTTTAATTGATTTCTTTTAGTTTGACTTTTACGTAAAACGGCGGCTCAAACATGAGTATGGGAAACCACCCTATGAGCCTTTTGGAAAACATCCAAAGTTTATACCTAGTGGAAAAATATCTTGGGAGTTCTAGCAAAACAAAAAAAAAAAAGAAAAAAAAAGGCTAGTAATTGCGTGATTTGTTGTGTGAATAAAGAGGGTTGCAACTTTTGACACAAATTTGAAATTTAGTAAGGAAGGCCAAACACTTTGATTGATGTTTAACTTTAGTCGAGTGAGTTTATTGCGAAGGTTGGGGATCGATGAGGAATAATCCGAGGTAGATGGAACATAGTGTTATGGATTAATTGATTCTCAAATTGGACATAATATTTCTTGTTGAGTTTATTGACATTATTATTTGCTTGAGGACAAGCAAAAGGCTAAGTGTGGGGGAGTTGTTTTATATGTTTTTGTGTGTGAATTTTGTGTGATTTCTATTTTTCGTGTGAGTGATTGTGCATATTTTTGTGTCTTTTCGTCTCATTTTATATTATCATATGTTACATAGGGTATTTTTGTTTGTTTCGTAGGTTTTCGTAAGAAGAAACCTTGAAAACGGTCAAAAACGGGCACTACAGGCGAAAGACGGTCAAGGCATACGACGTTGTGCGCGCGCGCGCAAGTGAGCACGGCGCGCAACGTCAAGATTGACGTAATTGAGCGCGCCGCGCAAGTATGCGCGGACGAGCACAACATAAATGAAGGCGGGCGCGCACTAGCACGCGCAAGCGTGCACAAGGAAGGCCGCGGCGCGCAACGGGCGTGCACAAGGAAGGCCGCGCACAAGGCACGCACGCCAGACGCAGACTTGTGCGACGCGCACTGCCTAAACACGCCGGACAGCGCATACATGTGCGACGCGCACCGGCTGTAAGTTTCAGGTTTTTTATTCGTTTTTCCTTGTTCTTTTTGGATTCTTCCACCTTGTATAGGGTTTTAGGCTTATAAATAGCACTTGGGGGATCCATAATTTGGTACACCTTCATTCATAGCACTTCTAAACTTTAGTTTTTGGTATTTCTCTTGCTTTTCATCATTGGGATTGCTTGGATTTTTCCCCTTAAAGTTATTTTGCTTCTTAATCAAAGAGTAAGATTTCTTCATCTCTTTTGTCTGATTTCAATTGTTGGGTGATTATTATTGTTGCATGATCATGTTTGTGATTGTTTTATTTCCTTCAATTGAGATTATGATCCCATCCCCAAGCATGAACTAATTTCCTTGTTCTAGGATTAGGATGATTTGATTCAAACAAACAAGCATGAGTATTGATTAATTGATCTGCTTTCCAGGATAAATTGTTTTATTTGATAATTAATTGCCTGATCAACTTTTGATTGTTTTGGGGGAATAATTGAGATCGAGAGAAGATATTATTCCTGGACTAAATTTATTCAGGGGGTTAGATATGAATCAGAAATGTATTATCTAACCTTAGGTTTAATGAAAATAGCAAATTATGTTGGGATAGCCCTAATCTGTGAATACGAAAGTTATCAGACATAGGCCTAGTTTTTACATGTTTGTTATATTTGTTAACCGCATGATCAATTAATTGGTATTCTGCTTGCGAGTTTGATGAGATGAATCCATAATCCTAGACTTTCTTCCATATCTTTTTCTCCAAATTTAATCCTGCTTAGTTTTAATTCGTCTTTTTTTTTTGTTTTCTTTTAGTTTAAATAAAACCAACAAATCTGGTTAGAGTGTTTAGGATTTATTTTCTATCTATTGTGATTCATAATAATTATTTGCCGGCTAAGTCTTCCTTGAGAGACGACTTGTGGTCAACTTGCTACCCTACGATTAATCTCGTTCTCTTGCGAGGATTGTTAGACTTTTATAGGTTTTTAGCGGTCGAACAGCGACGGCTTCATCAGTAATTGTCATAGCTGCGGGAGCCTGCGACTGAGCTGATGGAGTCATTACTGCTGCAACTATGGGAGCCTGCACATATGACTCGGTTCCAGCTGGGGCATTTGTGATGTTTTGCCCAGCTGACTGAGCCTCAGCTGTCTAAACAGCTTCCTCGATCTCAGTAGATTTCTCTAAATGAATTGCCTGGTCCTCTGCTGTATCATCAGCGCCATCGGATGATGATGAGACTTGTGGAGTTGGCTCATCATCGAAGTTTAACCTCATAGGAGCCGTCTTTTCACTGACTTGGCTCTGAGATTTGTGAACATCCTCTAAAATTGGTGCGGACTCTGCTTCATCTTCGGATCCCAGAAAGGATGTGTCAATATTTTCTTGAGAGTCTTGAAGGGCACCAATGACTTCATCTGTTGAAGCACCTTCGACCAGATGTATGTTCTCAATAACTGCATCTTTTTCCTTAATTAGGGAAGTCTCAACCTCCCCGAGGCCTTCATTACCCGTAGCAGTCTCAACTGCAGCAGGGCCTTCTACATTCCCTTCGACAGACTCAGCTGTCTTAGGGTCTTGGACGATGGCATCTAGAGGAGTCTCAACCCCTTGGATTGCACTTTCTGAGCCCAGAGTGTTAACTCCCGGGGCTTCACCATCATGTGCCTCGACTGTGATAACAGCATCATTGGCCTTCAAAGTAGTTGACACTTCAGCTGGGACATACTCAACTGTCCGAGCTTCGTTAATGTCACTCTGCTGATGTTCACTTTCTTTCTCAACTTCTCCTTCTTTCTTCATAGATGAGTCTCCCAGAACAACCTCCAACCCAGCTGTGGTGGAGAGAGTTTCCCCCTCAGCTGGCGCACCAGCTGAGTGACTGATTGTGGGGTCACTCTTCTCTCAGAGATGCGGCTTTTTCCGTTGAGTGCTCAGCCGCTGGGGCAGGTGTGAGAACACCTTCTTCAGGGGAAGGCTTAGCTTGGGTCCCCAACTTCCCAGCTTCATCGCCATCTCCCTTGGATACATCCTCTTATTGCACGGGGGACGTAGCTGCAGCAATGACCGATGCAATTTGATGTGCCCCTCCCTGAGGATCAGTCTGTAGAAGAGTTTGGGATGACTCTCCTGGACCTTCGAACAACTGCTGCTCGTGCATGGCTTTGGATTCCTGCAAGGCTTGCTGCATCTCCAACTTCTCAGCTACAGCAGCAGGATCCATATCCTCATCACTTTCTGAGAGCATATCAAGATGTGTGTGAATATGCTCGTGAGAGCCTGTAAATTGGCACATCTTGGATTTCTCCAAGGCTCAGGCTTGCTCGTCAGCTCTCTCATTTTCTTTCTCTTTCAAGATGCGGAGGATATCCATGCAGTTGTCTTCATCTAGGGCAGATCGAACGTCATTTACATAGAGGAATCAGAGAAGCTCTTCTTCTTCTTCAAAAAACTCAGGGCGAGTGAACTATACCCTTGAGTGATCTAGTTTCCATGCTCTACATTCCCTCAAGCGTCGTTGAATATCTGGATAGACTAGAGAATACATGATTACATCATCATCATCATCTTCACCTTCTCCTTTAGTTTTCGGAATGGGAGGTAAGAGACCTTGCTCTTCCTCGGATGCAACAACATCAGTTGCAGGCGGGGAGATAACTTTTTCAACATTAGGCTCAGTTGTCTTGACTGCTTCACTTTCTTCAGCTGTCTTCCTCACAGCTGGGTCTTCGACAGATATCTGCTGATTACCATCAGTAGACTTCGCAGATGCATCAATAACTTCCGGAGACTACGCTTCTTGATCACCAGCAGTCTCGGCTTCTTTCTCCAGCTGAGTAGCAGATTCAACCATCTTTTCAAGTTCAGATTGCCTGATCAGCCTTCTTTTCCTTGGATGAACCAGAGGAACTTCTGGTTCTGTTTCAGCAAATTCATCAGAGGTGGGGACTTGGGTACTCTTCTTAGAGGGAGCTGCCTTCCTCGACTTGGCAGTCCTCTTTTTCTTTACGACTGTAGAAGGGAGTGAAGGTTTCTTCTCGATCTCTCTTTGTAGGGGGGAGTCTCACGCTCGGGCGGGTGACTCCTACAGCAGGGACAAGAGCTTTCTTGGGCTTGGCTGCAGCGACAACTTTCTTTTTCGGGGGAGGGGTCTCAGCAGATTCTTAAGGGTCAGCTGATTCCCCCCTCACTTGTATCAGCTTTCTTGGCATGAGCTCTCTTCTGGGCACCGGAAAGGTTTGCCCTGAACATCTTCTTGTTCATGTGAAAGGGCTTGTCATGACGAAGAGCAATGCCCTTCACCTCCATGAGATGGCCAATCACAAGGCCATAGCCCAAAGAACATCCAAAGGATCCGTCCTTCTTGTAGGTCCTGTTCAGCACATTTTAGCAGAGTCTACTGTAAACAAACCCAGCCCAGTTAACCTTCTTTCCTTCCATGATCGCAACCATCATGATCAGCTTAGTTTTGGACAGCTGATTGAAGCTTCCAAACTTCATGTCGACACATTTTGAGACGACGTCCATCAGCTTGTGATAGTCATCCTTCAGCGAATCCTTCTTGGCTGTGAAAACCACTTTCGCAGCACACTCTGGCTTGGCCACTTCTTTCCAAGCCGTAACTAAGTCGACATCTGCCTCCGAGATGTCCTTCAAGCCCTCCGCTGGCAACAAACAGTGCTCAGTAAGGCCTTTTGCACTGAGTTTTATGACATTGTTGTGGACGGAAGATTTGATTTCATCGTCCTGCACTTCTGCGTTTACATAGAACATCGCTACCTCTTCAAGGTAGGTATGAGAGTATTCCATCGTCAGAAAAGCCTTTAGGCCAGACTTCTCCAACATTTCAGCTATCTTCAGAACCAGGGTTTCATCAACACCCTGTTTGATCATCCCATCGAAATCCACTGAAGAACCGGTGTGGATTTACTTTGAAAGCTTCAAAAAATCATGCTTTGGGGCCATTTTCAGAGATTTTAACAGAATGAAAATCGAGAAACTTGCTTTGAGAGAACTTAGGGCTCCAGAGAGAAAGATGCTTCTTTGCTTAAAGATGAACAGTTCGCGTAAGGTGAGAGAAATGCAAAATTCCATATATAAGGGACGCGAACGTACATTTTTCGGATTTTGAAAGTTTTGATCAAGATCAATGGCTATGATTAAAACGTCAAAACCGCATTTAATTTCCCGCATTAAATGCCGCAGCATTTATATCCAATCACATGGCTTACTGTGCAGCTTTTACTGTGACCGTCATTATTACACTAACGTCATCCTTAAAAACATTCCCACTCAATTAAAATGACTGTGTTCTTGTCACTTAGCTCATAAATGATTCAGTTTATATCAAACGTGACTTAACTCTGCTTCTCTCTTCTTGTGGAGTAACTCAGCTGTCAGCTAACTCGATACAGCTGACTTCCCGATAAGGCTGTTTCACTTGGCTGAAATGTGAAACTTGCTCTCCTTTGATTTTCTCATTCTATTAACCCTAACTCATTCTCGAGCTCTTCAAATCTTGATTCACATAGAGGCTTAGTGAATATATCAGTTAACTGCTTATAAGTTGAGATATATTCCTAGGTGATGTCTTTCTTTTAAACATGATCTCTTATGAAATGATATCTGACATCAATGTGCTTTGTTCTTGAATGCAACATAAGATTCTGAGTTATCGCAATAGCACTAGTGTTATCACATTTAATTGGAATCTCTTTTTCTTCAATATCATAATCTCTTAGTTGTTGTCTCATCCATAAGACTTGGGCACAACAACTGCCCGCAGCTATGTACTCTGCTTCAGCTGTGGATGTGGCAATTGAATTTTGTTTGTTACTGAACCAAGAAACCAATCTATTTCCAAGCATTTGACATGTACCTGAAGTGCTCTTCCTGTGAACTCTACATCCAGCATAGTCTGAGTCTGAGTAACCAATTAAATTGAATCCACCTTTCTTTGGATACCATAAGCCAACTTTCTGGCATCCCTTCAAAAATCTTAGGATTCTCTTAGCTGCAGTCATGTGGATTTCCTTTGGTGCAGATTGGAATCTTGCACATACACCTACTGCAAAGGTATGTCTGGCCTGCTTGCTGTTAGATAGAGAAATGATCAAATGAGTGCTCTATATCTGGTTTGATCAATAGCTTTGCCATCTGCATCCATGTCCATCTTGACTGATGTATTCATTGGAATTTTCACAGAAGACTTCTCTTCCATACCAAATTTCTTCATTAAATCTCTGGTATATTTTGTTTGACTTATGAAGGTTTCATCCTTCATTTGCTTGACTTGAAGTCCTAGGAAGAAGGTCAGCTCTCCCATCATGCTCATCTCAAATTTACCTTGCATGAGGTTTGAGAACTTGCCACACAGCTCTTTATTCGTGGAACCAACAATGATGTAATCCACATATATTTGAACAAGCAGTATACTCTCTCCATCTTGAATTCTGAAGAGTGTTCTATCAACTTTGCCTTTGGTGAATCCATTGTCAGTTAGAAATTGAGACAACGTATCATACCATGCTCTTGGTGCTTGTTTCAATCCATATAATGCTTTCTTGAGCTTATATACCTTATCTCCAATAGTTTTCTACTCAAAACCTGGAGGCTGTCCACCATAGACTTCTTCCTCTAACAGTCCATTCAGAAATGCACTCTTCACATCCATTTGGTACACAGTGAAGTTCTTATGTGCATCATAAGCAAGAACATCCTTATTGCTTCTAATCTTGCAACAAGAGTAAAGGTCTCATCAAAATCTATACCCTCTTCTTGGCAATACCCTTTGGCCACCAATCTTGCTTTGTTTCTTACAACAGATCCTTTCTCATTTATCTTCTTTCTGAAAACCCATTTTGTGCCAATAACATTTTGATGGGTTGGCCTCTGCTCCAATTCCCATACTTTGTTTCTTTCAAACTGATTCAACTCTTCTTGCATGGCTTGAATCCAATGTGTGTCATCTAATGCCTGAGACACATCTTTAGGCTCTATCTGGGAAATAAAACAAGTGAACATTGCTTCATGTTGTGCTCTGGATCTGGTTCTTATGCCATCTCTAACATCTCCAATAACTAACTCTGGTGGATGGTCTCTCAGCCATCTCACATCAGGTTGAAGTCTGTTGGATTCAGTTGTCTCGCAGCTAAATTGTCTTGATCAGCTCTTTCATCTTCATTCAGTTGTAGACTGTCCAGCTGTCTTTGAGATTCAGCTATCTCATCTTCATCTGGGTTGCTTGCTCTTACTTTAGCTTCAACATAAGGACTCTTCTGTATTGTTGATTGATTCAGCTTATCAGCTAACTCTTCAATGTCTTCTCCATTTACATTAGGTTCATCAAAAACCACATGGATAGACTCTTCTGTAACCATAGTCCTCTTGTTCAGCACTCTATAGGCTTTGCTCTTAGCTGAGTATCCCAAAAAGATACCTTCATCAGCTTTAGCATCAAAAGCCTTTAAATTCTTTTTGCCATTGTTGTGGATGAAACATTTACATCCAAATATCCAGAAATATCCAACATTTGGCTTTCTCCCTGTCCAGATCTCATAGGGAGTCTTGGTCAGTTGCCTATTGATCATGTATCTATTTTGAGTATAACATGCTGTGTTAATGGCTTCAGCCCAAAATCTCTTAGGCAATCCAGCTTCAGCTAACATGGTCCTTGCCGCTTCCTTGAGAGTTCTATTCTTTCTTTCAGCCACTCCATTCTGCTGTGGAGTTCTTGCAGCTAATAACTCATGAGCAATCCCATTCTCAACACAATAGTGAGTTATTATCCCAATGACAAACTCAGTTCCTCTGTCAGATCTTATCTTTATAATGGTTTGGCTCTTTTCATTTTGAACTCTTTTCATCAGCAGAGATAACTTCTGCAAAGTTTCCTTCTTTTTACACATGAAGATTGTCCATGTATATCTTGAGTAGTCATCTACCACTACCAAGGTGTATTTCTTTCCACTTATGCTGGCTGGCTCAACTGGACCAAATAAATCCATATGCAACAGATGTAATATCCTTTTTGAAGAAGGACTTGGCTTATCCTTGAATGAAGATTTTATTTTCTTTCCCATCTGGCATGCATCACATACACTTTCATTCTTGTATACTGAGTCTGGAAATCCTTCTACAAGATGACTTCTTGCAAGCTTGTTGATAGTCTTGAAATTCAGATGACTCAGTTTCTTATGCCACATCCAACTTGATTCGGCTGTGCTCTTTGCTAGCAGACAAGTGTTTGGTATAGCAGTAGACCAATATACCACATACATATTCTTCTGCCTTGATCCTTGCAGCACTATTTCATTTCATTTAGCATCTTTGATCTTGCACACTCCCATGTTGAATCCAACATTGTAGCCTTTATCACAGAGCTGGCTGATGCTTAACAAGTTGAAGTTAAGGCCTTCAACATAAGCAACATCTGTGATTTCCAATCCGTTTTTCTTGATGGATCATGTGCCTTTGATTTCCCCTGGAGCTTCATTTCCTCCAAATATGACTTTCGCACCTCTAATCTCCTTGAATCTTGACAGGTTTTTCTTGTTTCTTGTCATGTGTCTGGAACAACCACTATCCATGTACCAGGTTCCTTGGCACTGAGATGTTCCATGAACCTGCAATCAAGGAAATCAGTTTTTAGGTACCCATTCTTGCCTGGGTCCTGAGGGGTTAGTGCTATAAGATGATCCAACCAACCTATAGCCAAATGACTTGACTCTAAGAGGTTTCCATCTATTAGTGCCATAACCATAGTGCACATTAGCAAATTGCTTGGGGGTTTTAGGTTCATACAGCTGTCTCTTTTGTCTGTATGCCTTTGTCTGTGTTTTTCCAATTGCTTTCTTGGGATAGTTGTGAAATTTCTGAGTGTAGTGTTTGGGTGTGTATGTGTGCTGATAATAACTCTTCTGCTTTTGGAACAACCTTTGCTGAGTTTTAGGTCTTTGCCATCTAGGCTTGTATTCCATTGGTCTTTGCTTATATTTCACATTGTACCAATCAGCTTGGTTTGGGTAGTTTCTACCATTCCCATCATATGTATTTTTCTGATGAAATTTCTAGGGTTTCTGGTAGCTCTGTTTGCTTTTCACTGAGTATTTTCTGTTTGGAGTTTGCTGAGGAACTCAGTTGGATTTCTTCTCAGCTGTCCTCTCAGCAAACTCAACTGGCTGTTTTTCTTTCCCTTTGTATCCAAGGCCAGTTTGTTTGTGATTATGCTTAGGAGTGAATGTGGGTGCAACATTTGGTGTTTTGGATTTTGGAAATGCTTCATTACTTGAAGATCCTTTTTCCAAAATCACTCTTGGAGTTTGACTGTGCACAAAGGAATTAAATCATATGCCTGTCTTATCTCCACATTCTTTTTGACTCATGATAAGATCATCCAATGATTTGGATGCCTTTGTAAATGAGGCAATCACATTTTTGAGATCTTTTTCCCTCTTTTCTATAGCAGCTAACTCTGCTATGATCTTGGCATTTTCAGCCTTCAATTTAGTGTTCTCATCAGCTATGTGACTTAGAGTACTCAGCTCTTTAGTCACCGTGAGTTTTTAGCTTTAAGTTGTTGTTTTCCTCATTTAGAATTGTGTGTGAGGATTTTATGTGTTCAAAATCTTTCATCATTTTGCCTAATGAATCATAAAGATCAGTTGGTGATGAAGTGTGTGTATCACAATCACTATCACTTGAATCTGAGTGAGATGAGTTAGAGTGTACCTCATCTTCTTGATCTGGTTGATCCTGTTCTTTAGTCATAAGGCAAATCATAGCCTCTTCCTCAGAGTCACTTGAGTAGTTAGCTTCATTACTCTCTGAGTCTGCTATTTCTTTAGACTTGATTGTCTCAGCAGTCTCAGCAGCCAACCTGGCTTTCTTCTTTTCCTGTCTTCTTTCCCTGAAGACTCTTCTATCTTCCTCATTCCTATATTTGTTGACTGGTGGATAGGAACAGTCAACTGCAATATGTCCTGGTTGTCTGCAATTCCAACACAGGTTCTCATCTCTTTCTATTCTTGGATTATCAACTCTCTGATATTCAACCATTTGATGTTCAACTCTCTTGGGTGGCCTGTCTTCCCTTGACTTGGAAGGAGCTGAATGTCTTCTGGAGGTCTCACCTTTGTTTCTTTTATAATTCTTATTTAAGAACTGGTTGAATCTTTTGACCATCAGGGCAATTTCCCCCTGGTCTATGACTTCCTTGGATTCAGCTCTCTTTCCATCATTAGCCATCAGTGCAGCTGTCGTGGGTACAACTGTCTCCTCTTGCTCCTTTCTTCTCAGCTCAAACTCATAAGCTTTGAGGTCTGATAATAACTCATGGTTAGATGTTCTTGAGAGGTCCATTGAATGTCTCAAGGCCATAGTCTTCATTTGCCATTCAGCTGGGAGGTTTCTTAAGATCTTCATGCACATTTCCTTTTATGTATATTCTTTCCCATGAGTTAAAAGCTCATTTGTGATTTCAGTGAATCTGGCATCCAGCTGATCCATGGTTTCACCTGCAAGAATTTTGAAATTTTCAAATTTTTGAACAACAACAGACAATTTATTTTCTTTAATTTGTTATGATCCTTCACAAATTAAAGTCAGTTTATTCCAGATTTCTTTTGCAGATTTGCAAGATTTAACTTTATTGAACATTGCTTTGTCCAATGTCTTGTAGAGTATGTCCTTGGCCACATTGTCCAACTTGTATCTATTTATGTCTTCATTAGTCCACTCAGTCCTTGGTTTTTCAACCATGGCTGGTCTTGCTTCAACAACAACTTCTTCTCCTTCAGCTGCAGCTGCTCTTCTTACAGTCGTGTTCACTTTTAGTATTTGCAGTGGCCCAACCTCTATCACAAGCCACATTTCATCATGTAATGCAGATAAATGAGCCTGCATACGAATTTTCCAATCATCAAATTCTTCAACAATGAACATAGGAATGTGTGTCAGATTTGCTTCCATGATAATAACTTTGCTTAAAATGAAAGATTTTGAAAAGACAAGTGTTAAAAACCTTTTTGAAAAGATAGAGATCTAGTTCAGTAACCAGTGCGGAAGGCTCAATGAACCAACCGCTCTGATACCACTTGTAGGTCCCAAGGGGTGTGAGTAAGGTTTAGAAGGGGAGGGGGGTTGAATAAACCTTACCAAATTTTTGATTTTAGTCCTTTTAAAATTACAACAGAGTTGACTCAAACAGCCGTGTCCTTGAAGGACAGCTAAGTTGGTTATTCAGCTAAGTTAGCCACCAACAGACTCGATAGAGATGTTGATAGAATAATTCGGCTGTTTAACCTAAACTTAACTTGGGTGGTTTGGTTTTATCAGCGAAAGACTTAACACCCTTTGATAAATTTTAGCTTATTTTAAACACTTGTTTTTTAGCACTTGGTTATAAATTAGTTGGATAGCAAATATGATTCTATCAGCAGATATAAAGTAAATATGCAAGAAGATAAATGTACTGAAAGTAAATGACACAAATATTTTTATAGAGGTTCGAAGAAATCTTCTAATCCTCTCTTCTCCAACTCATGCAGGAATCCACTAAGTGACAGATCAGTTTACAAAGTGGTGAACAGTCTGGAGACAACCTTGATCACACAGTTGGCTTCTCTTGCGACTCAGCTTCTTCACAGGGCAGCTGCCTTGCTACTTCAGCTCACTTCTCAAGTTCTTGGATTTGATCACGAAGCCCTCCAACAAACATGATAATGGTTCGACCTGGAACCTTTCTACAATCCTAGCATGGATAGTAGACCCCTTTTGATTCTTCAAAAGTTTTCTCTTTAACAGATTTGAAGTTGTCTTTCCTTCACAGCTTGTGTTGGATCGATTTCCTTCGAGTTTCAGGTTTGAGAAATTGTTGGAATATTAATGAGAATATTGCAGGTTAAATGCTTGAATAATGCTTGCTTGTTCGTGGTTCAGGTAACCTCTTCTCAATAACTTCCTCAGCCTTTTATAGTGCACATTTGAAATTTTGCCCGTTGAAGAGATATGCTAATTTCAAATGTCACTTTTGTTCGTTGGCTTGTCTTGTTGCAGTCCTTGATGTTGACATTTCCTCGTATTAAATATCTTCGCAGCATTGCAGGTGCCTGGCACAAGGTGCAGTGTTTCCCATTGGTTTAATCCTTTTGCACAATTCTGGGACTAACACTTTAGACCTGACAGCTTTGACATATTACTATATTGAGTAATATTTTTGGCTTTAATCAATGGATCTAAGTCAGTTGTCTTACCTAGACTGTTGTCTTTACCCCAGGTGACTTGAGTTAGCTCCAGTCATTGGATAACTCAACTGTCACTTCAACTTTGAGACTTGGCTTCTTGAGGTGACTTGACTGATAATTCTTACAGCTGTTCCTCTGCTGACACTCATTCAGTCGAGTCCTTGACTTCTTTCTTAGCCATACTCTGCTGACAACACATCAGAGTCTTCAATCCTGTCCGCAGTTGACTTCTTTTATTCCTTGGCATAGCTGACTTGACTCAGCTTTCTCAGCCCTATCTATTACAATACAAATTACAAGGAAAATGGGGTGCCAACTTCCTAGTTTAAGTTTTACATGGTATCATCAAAATCTACTCAATAAGTTTCATAACAGTATTTCTATGCGTTCAATTTCTAAATTAGTTTATTCTCCCTCCCCGGTGGTGCATAAACAATTGATTAATAATAATTGTAGATCTCCCAATACGTTACAATTATTATTAACTCCCAAAAGATCTTTGAATTAAAGTACTCCCCACAAACATTTGTAGGTCTCCCGACACATTACACTCGTCTATGTCTGAACTCGATTTTTGTTTGTTAGAACTCATCTCCCGAATTATGAACTAACAAATTTGACATGCAAATTATTGGCCAAATAACCTACAAGAATTAAGCATTCAAATTCATATAATAGAACACACAAACCAATTAAGAAAACAATCAATATAGATTTAACATGAATCCACAATTTTGATTTTACCTTAGAATCAAAATGATTAGCCCAACATATTTGATAACAATTTCATAGAAAAAGTTGAAATCAAATAGTTTGACATCATTTAAGTACAAACAACAGATCTAAACTAAGAAAGAAAAACCCTTATTGTCAGGATGGATCTTCCCTCCAAGCCTTCGAACCCTTGTGCTTACGTAGATGCGAAAGGCCACATGGTGTTCTTCGTAGATTTGCCCTCCTCTCTCAGAAGACTATAGATTTGTGTAATCCTAGTATATTTTGATGTATTTTATGATGTAATGAGTATGAAAATCATCTAAATCCTTTGTCCCTTTATATAGGTGCTTTGAGATATCACTTGTAGAGTTTTGACGGGAAAAGGAATCAAAAACCAGCCGAAAGACCATTCGCACGGTAGTGTGAAGATCTCACGGTGCGGCTGTGTAAAGTGTTTTGGTCTCTGTTTTTGCTCTGAACAAATCACACAGTCGTTTTCCTTCCACACGGTCTGGTCGTGGGATGTGTCTCTGAATTTCTTCCCTCGAACAAGTCGCACAAATGTGTAAAAACACACAGGGATGATTCACACGGGCATGTGAGATTCACATGGTCTGGCCGTGTGATTGTTTTTTCTCTGTTTTCTTCATGTATTCGATCATCTTTTCGCATTCTTCAATCTTGTCTGGGCCTTCTAACTGATATCTTTTCATTTAAGCTCCATTTCCTGTAAAAGGTTACAAGAATACGCAGTATCATGCCCTTCTAAGGAAACCAAGTAAATACACTAAATATATGTGCAAATGCATCAATTATATATCATTATAAGAATGTACGTATATTTTACACATATCAAAATCCCCCAAACTTAAACCATTGCTCGTCCTCGAGCAAACTAAGAAAAATAATCTCAAGGGGTACAAAGAACACACAAGAACATTATAAAAATTTAATTTCATTCAATTCCATATCTAAGTAAACCATACAATTCCTTATCAAGAAATCATCAATCACAAGTTCAACATAATCAATACTCTTTCAGATACTTGACATCGCGACTCACAAGTAATAGTGTATCACTCAACTCTCAAAGTAAATAGGACGTGTATACGCTCAAATCAATTCAATGAATGTAGAACTACCATAGGCTTGCAGATCGTCTAACATCTCTACCACTTAAGTGTGCACAATTTAAGAATCAAAATGGACTTTTCATTTGGTTGTAATGCAGGCTCTTTGGTAAGGGTAGGAAAATTTTGGATTAAGTGACTTAACTTGAACAAATATAACTTAAAGCACACAGACTTCCAATTCACCAACCCAATTTCATCATAAAACTCATTCATTCAAGATATTTTCTTTTTCAACTCAATTCCACCTTTTTTTCATCCTTTTCATTCTTAGGCCTTTTGCCTTAAGCTTTCAATTTTTTCAAAATTGCAGAATTTTTCTTCTCTTCTTTCTTTCTCTTGCTCGATTTTTCTTTTTCGAGCTTCTTTATTCTTTTATTTACCTAAGCACTGCTCATCCCTCTTTCTTCTGCCAACATTCTTTCTCAATATTTCGCCACATCTCCCCCAAACTATTCATCTTCTATAAGCTCAAGTTTTAGGGATACAAATTCTTTCTAAGTTCAAAGCTCAAAATGTGGCTAACAAGAAACAAAGTTAGGGCTCAAGTGGCTAACTAGGGAATCAAGAGTTTATAGGTAGGCTTTTTAGGCTAAATAGGCTAAAACAAAGATGGTTTTAAATTATTTTCAAAAATTGCACACACACATGGCTTCAATGAAGATACCGAAATAAGTTCTAGAGTTCTAACAATCATGAATGACATACTCAAAAAAACAAATAAGACTGCATATAATAAAAGCAGCTATAGTCACAAAAGCTCACATGCTTATTTTTCGCATCATGTTCAAATACACAATTTTCTCAACTAATACCAAACAAGAAAATGACATCTTCTCAACAATTCATTATATTATTCACCAAAATACTTCATTTCATGAAATCAAATGCTCATAGTAGAATAATGAGGAAGTTTTTTGTACTTTTTCGAATTCCGATCCTAAATCACACAAAAATAATTAAACGTGCTAAAGTGATAAACATGCTAAAATAAATAAATTATTTTTTTTTGTATGCAAATTTTATATGCTCTACATGCAATCCTAAATGCAATGCAACAATACTTATTTACGCATTCTTGACACCCCCCCAAACTTAAAATATGCTTCGTCTCGAACATATGAGAAAATTATCAAAAGAAAGAGGAATGCATAAAAAGTACTTACAAACTCACTGTGGTGGTAGAGGTGGAGGGTAGTGGCCCTGTGAGATGTGCCACGGGTCCATACGAGATACTCAGTGATGGCATCAAATCATTGCAAATACTCAGTATGATACTCATCAGCTGTAGCAGATAACATTTAAGTATCATCCATCAATGTACCCATAACGACTTCCACCCATTCAAGCCTATCACTGAAATTCCATTGCCGACTACCCTCTTTTCTAGAGGTTTTCGGTCTATCCATCCCTTGCCTAGGCTCATCTTGCTTCTCTTGAGCAGCAGTTCCCTGATCTTTCCTCATCAACCAATGATCACGCCCATCATACCGAATCATCTTCATTGCGGATAAAACTGTCACATCATCTGTTTCCCCCATCGGCTCGCGCATACCCCTCAAAACTCACATTAAAATACTCGGCTATAGGAGTAATTAGCCCACCAATGCAAATCCCCCTTTCCTTGAGTCATCACTCTATCAAACTGTCTAGCTATAAATGCCCCGACGTTAGGTACCACCTCCGTCGCCGAAGCCATACACCAAAATATAAATAATTCATCAACCCGAATGGCCCTTTTACTATCTTCCTACGCGAACACCGTTTCCACTAACGTACGTTGCACATAGGGAAAAATGGGGTTCCTAATGCTAGAAGTCTTAGAGGTACCCGACGTATAAATTTTTTTTCCCTTGATCTCCTTCCAAAATTCGAGCATATCAAAATTATCATGCTCTTGAATCCCATAAGCTGGAGTTCATAAATTGCATTCAAATCATCAATAGATAACTCCCTCGGCTCATTAGATAATCTATACCGAATACCCATCAAATTCCTTTTCCGGACTACTAATCTAAACTGCTCAAGAATTCAAGCGTATAAACCACATAAATAGTCCAATTTCTATTTAACAAATTATGCCAATCAATACGCCCACACAAGGCTCGAAAATCACCAACATACTGAAACTAGTAAGAGTAGGTTCATCGGGGTACCTTGTTGAAATCATATTCGGAAGATAGAATACCTCCCACCTAGCCCTGTGTGTTTCATCCGGCATGACAACATTTGCATACTCCGGTTGGTTCATCTCGTACACGGGTTTGGGCTTAGGAGTTGGCTCCCTTCTCCTTCTTGTCTTCCTCCTAGTTCCTCTTTCTCCTCTTCTAGAAGCCATGGATACGGAGTTTTGAAGATTTTAAAATCTGAAATTTGAAGATTGAAAACCTCCAAACTTGAAGGAGCACTTGGGAAAGTTGAGAAATTGGAAGAATTTTGTGATGGGTTTCTTGAAAGGATAAAGAATTTGTGTTTTTATTTGAAGATTTGAAGATGAATTTGAAGAAATTTGAAGATGGGTTGGGGTATTTGAAGGAAAATTTTCTGATGGTAGGGTTTGGAAGGGAGAAAGTGGGATAAGATTTGAGTGTTTGAGTTTAAAAAGGAGATGAAAATTCGTCTGGACCGTTCACACGGCCCGTGTGCCTTTCACAAAGTCGAGTCGTGCAACCCTGAATGCTGCCTGCCCGCTACTGTCTGTCACGATTGTTCACACGGCCGTGTGAATTTCACACAACTAGACCGTGTGAGTGGTCTCTGTTCATCAGTTCGCACGACCGTGTGAAATTTCACACAGTCGTGTGTTTTGATTTTTCGATTTTTTTTTTATTTTTTATGAATAAAACCCAGAGTTTGGCGTGATGCCTCCTACACAACAACTCATAAAAAAACTAAAAATTATGTTAATAAAAAAATCAAAATTGAATTAAAATCGAATTAAACGAAGGCGATAATAATAAAATAAAAATAAAAATAACTTGGGTTGCCTCCCACAAAGCGCTAAGTTTTACGTCTTCAGCCAAACGTCCGATTTCTAGCATTACTGTCTCTGAATTATGTCGTTTGAAGTCTTTGAGCCCTTATATTCTGTACCATTCATCAAACGAATGGTGTTGCATCGTTCTCCTTGATTAAGTTCAGTATCACTTGGGAATTTGACGATGTAGGCCTTCATCAAACGAATGGTGTTGTGTTTCTAAAGACTTGATCTTGCATTCACGTCCACTTGATTAAGTTCGTCACTTCATCCTTATTCAATCTAGTCCTAGGGAATTTGCTTTGTAACATTTGATGTTTTCTTATCAGGCCTCCCACTTGCACATGATTACGATTTAAAACCTGGGCTACTTGTGTTTAAAAGACTTGGTTTTGCATTCACGATAGTAATTGGGTGTCGTGTTCATATTTATTGTAATTTGTTCCACAAAATTAGCTTTTCTTCAACAACGTCACTTCATCCTTATTCATGGATCTAGTCCAACTTTTTCTCCGACACGTCGGACATTGGATCTCTCGAGGATAACATCTCTTCTCTATGATGTTTTCTTATCATTGGACTACCCGGATACAAAATCTATAATAGTTCTCGTGTTTCCATTACCCCATTATTAAAACCTGGAGGTGGTTTTTCAACAAGCATATAAAAAGTTATCGTGGTTTTGCATCTAATTGCCTAGGATGATAGTAATTGGGTGTCGGAAAATTATTTTTATATTTATTGTTGATAAAGTTAACCATCCCTTAACCTTATCCCAAAAAATTAAAAGCATCAAATGATATCTTCAACACCATTCATCTTAACAGGATCTCTAAGAATTGCTTACACGTTTGATCCTCAACATCCAATTTCATATTGAAACATGGATACTTGTTTTTAGTTCAAAGTTATTTGCATTGACAACTTTCTCATTGACTAACTTTTCCCTAACTTCCCTCATCACCTCCGCCTACTATCCTGGCCACGTCGGACATTGGATCTCTTTTGTTATTCCACTAGTAACTATTATTTGCCATCTTCTCTTTTTCTTAATCAGTTTTGATGTCCTTTCGATTTCTAAATCAATGGAATATTCCCCTAGCGCGTGATCATGCACCCCACAACAAAAACAATATTAGAACAAAACAATATAATATTTACAAAAATCGTGTTAAAAATTATGTGTAAAAATAAAATTATTTACAAAAATATTGTTCAATTAAGATTGAACTACTTATTATTATATCGGGATAATCCCAGAAACGTGTTTGATCAATTTTTCAATACAATTCATCATAAACCTAATGGCCAAGGCTTCACAAAATAGTTGCTCTACATTAAACATCTAATTGCCAATTTTATTGAAGCGATTTCACAAGTTTATTATCTAATCTAATCCTAAATTAACAAGTAAAAATAAAATATTTAAAATTTATAAAAACTCGAACTCCACAAGTCTTTTCAACAAATAAGAAAGCAACCGTAGGCACATAATCTCAACATGCTTCTTCAATAATTAAATTCAATTAATGTTTATCAAAACTAGTTTACGTAATTCTATAGGTTCAATTCCTAAATTAGTTTGTTCCCCCTCCCGGTTGGCGCATAAATAGTTGATTAATAACAATTGTAGATCTCCCGATATGTTACAATTATTATTAACTCCCAAAAGATCTTTGAATTGAAGCACTCCCCACAAACAGTTGTAGGTCTCCCGACACGTTACACCCATTTATGTCTGAACTCAATTTTTATTTGTTAGAACTCATCTTTCGAATTATGAACTAACAAATATAACATGCAAATTATTGGCCAAATAACCTACAAGAATTAAGCATTCAAATTCATATAATAGAATACAAAAACCAATTAAGAAAACAACCATATAATAAAAAGGGTTAGGAAAAAAGGGAGTTCATGAACAAGAAAACAAAAAGGAAGAGAAAATGTAGAGACCAAACAACTTGTTAAATACAAATAGGTATGTATTTTTTCCTTCGATTTTATATTCTAGTATTCTAATTTAACATTAGAAAAAAAAGAATGGGTAAATACATAAAGAAGTTACACTTCTAGTTGATTATATATGATTGGTTCAAATGAGACCAAGCCCCTTAGGTAAAACTGTAGAGATTATTTATCGCCATTGAAAATGGGAACCGGTTTCTTTCATTCGTAAGGGTAATAATGTAATTTTTGTATCTTTGAAATTAATTACAGGGACAATATTTTAATTTTAACAACAATTATTGGTAAAAAAATCTTACCATATCAATATCCTGCGATGGGTGTTAATTTTCTTTTCAAAAAATCACGTCTTTTCAGCTTTCACTCCTCTGAACCACATCGTGCTCTGCTACTAAGATAGGCAATCGATTCATGTCTCCATTTAGGGTTTGAGTCTCCATATCCTTCGAAGATTGGTGTGCGAGAAATCAAGGTTTTATTCCTTCTTTTTTTTTGTGTTACGTGATTTTCATTTTTGTTTGTTGGGTTTGATATTTTCTGTTTGAGTTGCAAACGGAGGTTCTGAAATATATTTCGGAATTGTGCATTTTTAGTGGTACAAGTCAGAGTTCATGGGGTTTTTGTGTTTTTCACAATTTTTGTTGCAGTTTTGTGAGTTTCATGGGTTATGTTTGTTTATTAGGGCTTTTTGTAGTGTTCATTGTTTTTCCCCAACGTTTCATGCTTATTTAGCTCACTTTTAGTGTATTGTAGGTCGCATATTGGTGTATGTTTCTTTCTATGTGGTTTAGTATTTGAGATTAGTAGTTCAGAGAATATTAATATTTTCTGATGCATATTTAATTCATTTAATGCATATTTAGCGTACATATCGTGCTTTCAAGGGTTTTTCACTTTTGTTCAAAATTTTTCAATTTTTCACATTCTTCTCTCTCGCTCATATCTTGTCTATCTTTCATCCATTTTTTTACTAAAAAAGCTTGGATTGGGGATGAAGATTTTTCGAATTCTCCATTATGATTGTCGAGTGTTGTCCTGTACATTAAATATGTATGTATTTTGTTTGATTTCTCCTTTTTACTAGTTGTTTTATTAGTTTTTTGTTTTCAAAATGCGCGTATCAACCCGTTTTGGGCCTTTTTTCAAGTATAGGCTTTGGGTGTTTTTGCGTGTGTTTGTGTGTTGTAGAAGTTATAAATGTGTGCGTTTATTTGAGTATTGGTATGGACTACGCATGAGTGTGAGAGATTGTATTATACTCCATGAATGGGTTTTGTTGTGTACTGGTGAAGATGATGTTGTGGTTTTGTTGAAATTAATGGTGGTTGGCGGTATATGTTTGGTTAGTGTCGATTTGTTGCTAAGATTTCATTCAAATAATGCATGCTTATGTCTAGTTTGATGCATAATATATTTCTGATTTGTTAAACCATACATAATTTTGTTTGTTGTGTTGATAGGGTTTAGATAGGACAAATATGTTCGCATTCCGGAGGTGTTGATAAGTATAATATTAAGACTATATATGTTTAATTTCAGTTCTTGTATGATTCACGTGGTAAATGTATATTTAGTTATATAACATTGCATAGTTAGTTAGTTAGTTTTTACTGCATTTTTAAATAGTGTTTACTGCATATTTAACTAGTTCTTACCGTATAATTAGTTAGTATTCACTTGCATATTTTGTTTTGTTGTATTGCATGTTATCATTTTGTGTGATTTATTTTTTGTTTTTCGTATTTAGCAATTATGTAGATCCGAGTATTTGGTCAATACTCAATACTTGTTAGCTCGAGGTTGTTATCAATCGTCTTGGGTAGTTGAACAATCTTCATCGATTAGAGTTTTCTATGTCTTGGATGGATTCGAAGAATAAAATCGATTACATCATTTTTTGCAATGCGGCATATGACTTACATGGGTGGAGAAAGCAGAAACTGGGTTTCTGGGCTCGAGTAGAGGAATGTGGCTTTGATTTCGAGAATGAGAACTTTCTATTGTTTAGATATTGTTTTAGATGATTCGAATGGACAAAGGGAGAACAATTTGTCAGACGCGAAAATATTTTGGATTGGGAAGAAAAGGTCGTAGATATTGGTGGATGTTTTTTTTTGTGCATGAATGAAATACATTTTCTGTATAGCGCTTTTTGAGTTGTATATTGGTAGGTTTAAAATATTTGAAACGTTGTAATATTAGTCAATTAATGTATTTGCTTTATTTTAAAGGATTTTTTATTATAACCATGCAGTGTATTAATATATCTTTTACTACAAAGTTGTGAAAATTATTATTATGCAATATGAGCAATCTAAATACCAGTAAATGTATTTATGATTGCAATATTTAAGAAGTGAACATGTAGGATGTTATAATTAAGCATTGTATGTTTTGTAAATATGCAACAAACGCGACCTATATATGTAATGATTTTGAAGTTATTACGCAACATGAAATAATTATGCATTATGAGACATGATAAATTCAATAAATATGAACTATTTATGCAATGTTTTTGGATTTACTATGCATAACTTATAAACATCGTATGCATTAATAATGAATTAAATATGCAATGTAGTAATTTTAAATATGCAATAAATATTTTGCAATAGGCGTCAATATATATGAATTATTAATTGGTTTTGGTGTCAGGAAAGTACAATAGAGTTTAAAAGGCATAATAATAAAATACCAACAAAGTACTAAAACATTGAACGGGTATGATACAACAATTGGAAATGAGCTATTAATATTTTTAAAACCTTCTCAGCTACATACAATATATTGCACAAGAATTGCACCATTTCTTAACTGTCTCATTGTGTTTTTGCGTACATCAAATCCACTGCTTGAGCCATAATGTTTATAGAATTGTATAACATCCTCCAATGTAGTAAATTATATTCCCATCCATGATTTTTTTATTGCTCAATTTTAGGAATCGAATTCTTTGTAGAACCAGGTGATGTGACGAGCCTTTCTCTTACATCATTATGCGCAAGGCCTGTGTCAATCAAAAGAAAGTTAAATATGCATATAGTGTTAATCATTGATCGTGGAATGGAACAATATGATGTATGAAGTGTTATTTCTTCATTCATGCATCAAGGCAAGATTTAAAATGCATCGATTCATATATTTACTGGGACAATTTTTTTTACTGATTTTGCAAATAATTTATGGTGATGAACATATAATGAACCCGTAGCTTTGTTTAAGTGTTGTACATGCATTGAACCAATGGCATACATGCAGTGATATATGTTATTTATGCATCAAAAGAAAGTTAAATATGCATATAGTTCTCCTAGTTGATCATACAATGAACCGATATCATATATGGAGTGTTATTTCATGATATATGCGTCAAGACAAAATTAAATATGGATTGATTCATATATTCATTAGGATCAGGTTTTACTGATTTTGCATATAGATTGTTCCGATTAACATGCAATGAAAACAAAGTATTCTATGCATTGGTTTATTAAATGCAGTGATGGACATTCTTTTTTCATGTTCTTACGAAAATCATGATTTTTATTATATAATTTTTATGGTGTTTTAACTTTATTAATATGCAGTTGCATATCATCATGTACAAACAATGGTACATCTAACTATACATATGGCATCTATCGAGATGAATATGTTAATTCTTCATATTTCAATTATACAGTAACTTATAATTAAATATGCATCGTTTCTACATTATTTATGCACCATCTTAAGATTGAAATTTACAAGTTTTGGATTTGATGTTTAACGTACCAGGTTTGACTTCTCCTTAGCTGTCAAAATCTTCTATGATGTCCATGGGAGTTTCTTCTGGTATTATCAACGTTTCTTCATCTTGAATTATAGTATTCAGCTGCTTCATTTTTTTTTTGGTCCAGAGAACACTAAATTGCTGCAGTGGGGTGAGGAGATGAGATTTACGTGAGGTATGATGTGTAGCGGTTTTGTAGCGATTGTCAGCATTAATTAAGGTGGAGATCAAGATTCTGATTTTTCTTTCCTTTTGTAACTATTTTCTTGGTGGGAATAGTTGTGTTTTTACATATATACCCTTTAGGTGATTAAATTGATCATTTATATAATTTTATTCTATTTTTAATCACAACCTTTAAATATATTAGGGGAATAGCTGAGATCAGTCCCTACGATCTGACCTAAGGCCCTGGTCTCACTGGATCCTCCTCTATATATATATATATATGGAATAGCAAACTAGATATTGTGATTGAGGGATATTTCTTAGTTGTATTAGGAATTACATATAAATTTAAAAGATAACAGTTTGAATGTTGTTTGAAATTTACGGATTTAAAGCAAGTGTTATCATTCACAAATTAAGTGATGTTAGAGATGAAAATTGTACTCTTTGATGGTTTCGATTGGGTATCAGTTTGTGTATTATTATTTTTAATTAAAACTTAATTAATCTCAGGAGTTAAGGTCCTTGATTTAGGATAACAGACTTGATATTTTAAGAGTAGAAATCCATATCTTACATTATAACATGTTGTCTTATGATTAGGGAAGAAAGACAATTATCTAAATTTGAGTACGATATCCCAGGGTCAAAAGTAAGTAAAAATATATTTGCAACTAAATGCATGAAAATATATTATTTGAACTATTTGTATTATATGTGGATATTATGTGATGCATGTTGGCTTGCATGATGATGCAATATTGTGTTTGGTGAGTCATTGAACATGTCATTCACAACATTTGCATGTGTATGCATAAAATGTAACGCCCCAAATCTAATAAACTCAAAATAGTCACAATAATCCCAATTTTCATGTACAACTCCAAATATTTACTAACTTAAGCTTCACAAACATATTTATCCGAAAGTACGATAATTGAAAACTTATAATACTAACGGATCTAAGTCTACCAAAATATATATATATATATAAAGTAAACCCAATCACACAACCTAAATATTACATCGGAAGTCTTAACGTATAAAACTTAATAATAACAAATAATACATCAAAATAGATAGAAACCAAAATCAGTACAATTACATTTTGAGATACTTAGGGCAAAGATCAGAAAAAGGCACAACACTAATCAGATTTTGCGTTACTCTTGTATCAGTGTCCGTACTCAAGTTCGTCGATCTCTGTAATTTTTTAGAAAAACGTGGGGTGAGCTAAACGAGCTCAATGGATAGGGGAATGGGAATGCACGAGTTATTAATAAAAACTTGAAAGAAATTCTTTGAGTTAACGCCTTAGTGAACAAAAATATTTCATGCATGCAAATGGATGCAGAATTATCAAGACTAATGTTAATTACAAAACCTACCAAATAAATACCACTACACAAGTAGAAAATATAACTAATAAGCAAATTATACACAAATGATATTGCAATGGTATCGAAATGGAATATAAATTGTACTAACCTCACGATGTTCAGATTGCTGCATCAAATACAATATTAGCACATATATGTTAAAACAAATTACAAGATTCAAGTCAAATTTAAAATGGGCAAGGTTCTATGCCTCATTTTAAAACCAGCAAGATACACAAAATAAACACAGGGTCGATGTTGATCAAACACCGAACCCTATTGCGTTCTCCATCTCACCAGGACGAAGCCTCCCGGCTCCTTATTCCTCCCAAGTGGCTCGACGACTCTTTAGCTGTGGGTTTATACCCAGAGTTTGTCATATTCCGGAATATACCAATACTGCGACCCAAGTTCTGCCGCCGTCTCCGGTCCGACCAAAAAAATGGGAATAGGCACATGTGTAGTCGAGCAAACACCAACATGCGACCAGTTTGATGGATTGCCTGAACTACACACGCCAAACGGGATACGAGAACAAGAAACGGGAAACAATTTCATTAACAAATCAATTTCAATGACAAGTAAGTGAGAATGGTAATGATAAAAGATTAATGAATTTCAATATAGGGAAACAATTAAACAAGGTATAGAGTGATTAAAATACTCGCGTACGTGACATTGCAATACAAGAATATAGTTCTCAATCTTAGCGTTTACTAATAAAATTCGTTTATCTATAGACGTGCAATATGCCAAAAAAAAACAGATAATTCAGTTTTTCCTCTATTTTTTTTGTTTTATTCTTTTCATTTTCTTAAAATTATTTTATCCATCTGAAACAAAGAAATCTGAAATTTTCACCCACAATTTTAGATGATCTCCATCCCTTAAAGGAGGGGGGGCAGTCGGCGGTGGAGAACGGCGGGTAGGGGCGACCGGGTGGCGGTGGTAAGTGGCTGCCTGCGGGATTCTAACGGCGGCGGCAGTGGCAGGAAAAAAAAGAACAGAGGTAGAAGATAAATGGGAAAGAAAGGAAAGAAGAAAATAAGAAGAAACGGAAAAGGAGGGGGAAAAGAAAGAAAAAAAAAATTCCAGTGGACGGTGGTTGGCAGTGGCGGATGGCGGTGAGGCGGTGGTGGTGGTGGTCGAAGAGAAAAAAAAAATGAGAGAAAGAGAAGAAGAAGAAAGCAAGAAAAAAAAAGAAAACGATGAAAATAATAAAAAAATATATGTGGCCGGAAAATTTTCCGCTGACCGGCGGTGGTGGCAGGCGGCCGGTGGCGGAGGTGGCGGCACCACTGCTGGGGGAGGAGAAGAGAGGAAGGGGCTGACACCTTCTAGTGTGTGCTTATGTGTGTAAAAATCTGAAAATGAGTTATGGTTTGGGATTTGGGGTATTTATAGGCCTCTAAATGGATAGGCTTTTAGTTTGGGTTGGATTTGGTTGTGGGCTTGGGTGTGGGCTTGATGCTGAAAATTGCTAGGCTTAGAATGTGGGCTTTAGCTAGGTAAAAATATGCTGAAAAACTAAATTTGTGTTTTGGGTTTGCTATTAGGTTCCAAAAATGCTGAAATATGTTTAGATAGGCCAAAGTATTTAGGTTAGTGTTAGATTAAAAGAAATAAATTGTATCAAAAATAATATAATTATAGTGCTTCATTTAGTCCAAATAAAGAAAATATTATATCCATTTAAATTACAAAATAAGATAACTCTAATATTAATAATTGAAAATTTTAGTAATAGATACTTAATTAAGTAGTATACATTGGTAAATTCAACAAGTAAACAAAATATATATGATAAACAATTAACTAGATAAAATAAAAAAAATCTAATATTAATCCCAATATAATACGAAAATTAGGTCGATATAAAGAATTGTAATGTCAAATACGTACTAAAAATTATTCTAAGTTAATAAATAATACTAAATCAAATAACATAAATTATTAGAAACATAATATATAAATAAAATTCTAGGTCTATTGAATGTGGGGTATCACATACTCCACCCGTTTAAACAAATTGGTCCCCAAATTCCTTTTCACCATAAGAAATTGTAGATCTAATAATTTCAAGCTTAAAGTCCCAAGTCGCTATTTTCTTCTTTCCAAGCTTAACATCTAATTGTCACATGGGTTTGTTGTATATCGTATCTATACCTAGGTATCTTAACACAAATGATATTGACGGTAAGGTCCCAAAAGATAAATTTCTAGATTACTATCATCAATCTAAAAAGTTGATAGCTTACCACTACTGACCTCTGAGTTCTTACAAGATTCATAAAAATCCGATTCAAGGACAAGAATTTCCAGTTACACTTGATAATCAAATCTAAATGTTAATTTAACCTTAGTGGAACTTAATCTAAGAATTCAATACTTCAATCTAAATCACGCAAGCATCCAAAAATAGAACTCAAACTCCAAATTCGATATCATCAAATAGTTGTAATCTAATTCCCCAGCAAATGATCTTATCCTAGTTTTGTTCTGACTTCTCGGCAGTTGCTCAGTATCTAAAGTCACCAATTTGATGAATCATAACTTTGTCTTATTCAGAAAACCCAAACTCAAACATCTCCGTGATGGCAGTCTAAATCATCAAACCTCTTCACACATAATGTTACCTCATCATAGACTCCTTGACAAATTCATCTTAATAATGCTTATCAAATAGGTTCTTTATTGAGAACTACAAAAATAACTAAAACCAATAGGACGCATTTCCAGGAAAATATCAATCATAGTGTTAATTGACCTTATAATTCATATCATCTAGCGATTGAATTAAACATTTATGTAAATCAATTACAACTCAACTTATCATAACTTGCTGCACTTCAAATCATCAATTTGTTTTTAATAAATTTCCATATGTGACTTAGAATAATTACTTCAATCACAATATAATGACCTAAAGATTTCATTTCAGTCTATTGCTCAACCCAAATACTATCAATAAATTTAAACCTCTGAATACTCAAAATAACTGAAACCTAATGGAATCCACCAAATAGTTCTGCAAAAGATAGCTTACGACATCTTACCATTGTATATAGATAATAACCATAATCGTCCATCAACAATCCACAAAGCGGTATTCAATTACTGTACCCAAAAGACAAGTTGCTTCCATCGATCTGTAATCATAGTGTTATCATGCATATCACATCGCAATTGGACTCGCCAACAAAATACTTAATCCCCAACTCAGTCGTGAGGTAATGCTCACCTAATTACATAAAAATAAAACCATAGTCTAGCTATCAACTATAGGTTAGTAGGTAACCACGAGGATAATAACCCAAATTGTCGTGTACCTTTTTTTTTTGTCAATATCTCTTTTCCTCTTAAGAAATTGTTCCCTATCAACCCTTTAAATCCATTACATATCATTTCTAAACTATAATCGACACTTATGTTTGTAGAACATCAAGGTGATCAAATAATATGGTATACCCTATACACTATACTGACCTGAATAAGAGCGTTATTTCAAATTAGTATTCCTTAAATAATGGCTAGCATCCAAACCTAAACATCGATACTATTCCAATAACTCATCGATAACCTAAGTTGGCAGTTAAGTAATTCATCCCCTTATGTGTATCTCAGTATATAGTAACTCTATATCAAACTTATAACCTAGGCACCTCAAGTCTCACTAAACTAATAATGATCGGAAAGTAACAAAACTTGAAAAGAAAAGAATGTCACGATCTTGACAAGAGGTAATGCCTACCTAGATAAGCGTCTAGTTGCCACAAGATTCATACTTAAGTATAAAATTTATTAACAATTCCGATGCTATAACCTCAAAATATACATTTGTCGATCCATCTACCGCCTAAGCATCTGTCAACTTAACACGAGTGCCAACATCAAATTCATGTGAAATCCATTGGTAATTCAATCCAGATCCAAGTAATTTCCATCTTTCTTGATAATCAAATCTTAGTTGTTAATTCAATCTAGACGACATGATCATCCCACAGTAACTTAAAATTCGGGTGTTAATATCGCATATCATATATATCGACTATATGTAAGATTCACACTTATATATAACCTATAACCAACATCGATACTAGAAGCCCAATTGATAAACACATAGATCCACCAAAGGCTAGCACCCTCATTCATTTCCTATACAATCACATTATCCATTGATAATCAAACTCAAACCCAAATAATTCATATCCTATTCGATAATCAAACCATAATCTTTGAATAAATCTTAGCAAAATATTATTTTCAATTTAAACTTAACTAGAGTTCTAAGAACACCCACTAGTAATAATCTAATCCACAGGTGGAGAATCTTATAAAACTTAATAATAACAAATAATACATCAAAATAGATAGAAACCAAAATCAGTACAATTACGTTTTGAGATACTTAGGGCAAAGATCAGAAAAGGGCACAACACGAATCAGATTATGCGTTACTCTTGTATAGGTGTCCGTACTCAAGTTCGTCGATCTCTGAATTTTTTTTAAGAAAACGTGGGGTGAGCTAAACGAGCTCAGTGGATATGGGAATGGGAATGCACAAGTTATTAATAAAAACTTGAAAGAAATTCTTTGAGTTAACACGTTAGTGAACAAAAATGTTTCATGCATGCAAATGGATGCAGAATTGTCAAGACTAATTTTAATTACAAAACCTACCAAATAAACACCACTACACAAGTAGGCAATATCACGAATAAGCAAATTATACACAAATGATATTGCAATGGTATCGAAATGGAATATAAATTGTACTAACCTCACGATGTTCAGATTGCTACATCAAATACAATATTAGAACATATATGTTAAAACAAATTACAAGATTCAAGACAAATTTAAAATGGACAAGGTTCTATGCCCCATTTTAAAACCAGCAAGATACACAAAATAAACGCAGGGTCAATGTTGATCAAACACCGAACCCTATTGCGTTCTCCATCTCACCAGGCCGAAGCCTCCCGACTCCTTATTCTCCCCAAGTGGCTCAACGACTCTTTAACTGTGGGTTTTTACCCAGAGTTCGTCATATTCTGGAATATACCAATACTACGACCCAAGTTCTGCCGCCGTCTCCGGTCCGACCACAAAAAATGGGAATAAGCTCATGTGTAGTCGAGCAAACACCAACAGGCAACCTGTTCGATTGATTGCCCGAACTATACACCAAACGGGATACGAGAATGGGAAACGGGAAACAATTTCATTAACAGTAAATAAATTTCAATGACAAGTAAGTGAGAATGGTAATGATAAAAGACTAATGAATTTCAATATAGGGAAACAATTAAACAAGGTATAGAGTGATTAAAATACTCGCGTACGTGACACTGCAATACAAGAATATAGTTCTCAATCTTAACGTTTACTAATAAAATTCGTTTATCTCGCATTTGAGAAGTTCTCTAATTTTGTAAAAGTGATGAGGCAACGTGGGTACTTCATCTCGACTAGTGTTAATTCTTGATTTCAAGGGAAATATAATATTTTCAAGTCATTAATAACATGAATCTATTATGTTATCTTAATTTAAATTGGCAAAATTGCGGTATCTATTTGTTATAGTGAATATTTCACAAAAGCTAACATTTTATTCTATAAGCCTAAATCGTCGGATTTGATTAATTATTGTGTTAAAGTTCTTTAATATCATATTTATCGAGTTTTATAATTTATAAATCTAAATAATATTCTATAAAAATCCACAAGTCACAATAGTAGATCTTACAAAACACAATTGAAATTGATCGAAGTCAAGGTTCACTTGAACTTTGATGCTTTTATTAAAATTAATATAGATTGAATGGTCTTAATTCCTAGAGAGATCTCCTGAATTATTAAATATAGAATAGGCTAATTTATTTATTATTATTTTTTTTTGTACTTCCAATTCTTAATATATCAAGAATTCGATTTGGCATCATAAAATATAACATTTCAAACAATTCTAATCTTATGTTTCAAGGATATTGGAAGTTTTAAATTCAAATTTTTATTAATTACAGAAAGGTTTTCCAGTTTTCATTCCAAGCTTGATAAACCTTCTTATATAAATATAATATAATATATATATATATGTATGTATGATTCATCACAACCAATAATGAGATTCAACAATAGAATAAAATTCATACAAATCAAACACATAAAGATGAGAATGACAGACGTGCAATATGCCAAAAAAAAACAGATAATTCAGTTTTTCCTCTATTTTTTTTGTTTTATTCTTTTAATTTTCTTAAAATTATTTTACCCATCTGAAACAAAGAAATCTGAAATTTTCACCCACAATTTTAGATGATCTCCATCCCGGAAAAGGGGGGCAGCCGGCGGTGGAGAACGGCGGGCAGGGGCGACCGGGTGGCGGTGGTCAGTGGCTGCCGGCGGGATTCTGACGGTGGCGGCGGTGGCCGGCAAAAAAAAGAACAGAGGCAGAAGATAAAAGGGGAAAGAAAGGAAAGAAGAAAAGAAGAAGAAACGGAAAATGATGGGAAAAGAAAGAAAAAAAAAATTCCAGTGGACGGTGGCGGACGGCGGTGAGGCGGTTGTGGTGGTGGTCGAAGAGAAAAAAAATGAGAGAAAGAGAAGAAGAAGAAAGCAAGAAAAGAAAGAAAAAGAAGAAAATTATAAAAAATGTTGCCGGAAAATATTCCGGCGACCGGCGGTGGTGGCAGGCGGCGGCAAGCCGGCGGCCAATGGCGGAGGTGGCGGTACCGCCGCTAGGGGAGAAGAAAAGAGGAAGGGGCTGACACCTTCTAGTGTGTGCTTGTGTATGTAAAAATCTGAAAATGAGTTAGGTTTTGGGATTTGGGGTATTTATAAGCCTCTAAATGGATAGGCTTTTAGTTTGGGTTGGGTTTGGTTGTGGGCTTGGGTGTGGGCTTGATGCTGAAAATTGCTAGGCTTAGAATGTGGGCTTTAGCTAGGTAAAAATATGTTGAAAAACTAAATTTGTGTTTTGGGTTTGCTATTAGGTTCCAAAAATGCTGAAATATGTTTAGATGGGCCAAAGTATTTAGGTTAGTGTTAGATTAAAAGAAATAAATTGTATCAAAAATAATATAATTAATAGTGATTCATTTAGTCCAAATAAAGAAAATACTATATCCATTTAAATTACAAAATAATATAACTCTAATATTAATAATTGAAAATTTTAGTAATAGATACTTAATTAAGTAGTATACATTGGTAACAAAATTTAAATTTCAACAAGTAAACAAAATATATATGATAAACAATTAACTAGATAAAATAAAAAAAATCTAATATTAATCCCAATATAATACGAAAATTATTTCGATATAAAGAATCGTAATGTCGAATACATACTAAAAATTATTCTAAGTTAATAAATAATACTAAATTAAATAACATAAATTATTAGAAACATAATATATAAATAAAATTCTAGGTCTATTGAATGTGGGGTATCACAAAATACAAGAGGATGTTTGCGTGCATGAAAATATTTTCAGTTGGAAAACGGATGTTTGCTGACCGCTGCTAGTACACCGAGGCATGATGGACGTGCTTTATAATATATATGTAGGTACAACAAATGGGGTACTTTCTGGCGAACACAGGTTAGATAGGAGATGGAACATCGATGGGTCACAGGAGGATGGACCAATTGTGGGTACCTATGTATGACCTTATGGAATGGGATACTTCTTGGCGGACACATGGGACGCAAGTAGGGGACCCTTGGCTGGGCCGCGGGAGGATATACCACACGTAGTTTCATAATGATATTACTGACCATTTGATTATTGTTGTGTGCAGAGTTCTTTTCTGGTGCATAGTAGTTGGGTCAAGGGACCAAATGGAAGAAAATGATTTGAGTAAAATATTTTGAGGCATGAATCTTTAATTTAGCATTACATATTGGAGAAGCATTACTATTCTTTGGACATGCATGATTTTTACTTGTTGAGCTTTAGCTCATGTTGTTCGTGTATTGCATGTGACCATAAGAATGCATGGGTCTTTGGCTTACTGTGCGGTGCTGGAGCCTGTTCAGGTTTTGAGGATCATGGACATGGATGACGACTTGTCGGGATTTTTCATGGGTTCATTTTGGTTTGGTTCTGTTGTGCTATATGTAGGAAACCATACTGTTTATAATTTTTGAAACTCTATTATAAATATATGTAAATATTGTGCTGGTTTGAGTTCTGGGCTTGTATATGTTGACATTGTGTTTACGTACAGACATGGTTGACTGCTCTTTTGCTTTTAAATATGGTAAAATCCTTGTTGCCGTATACATGATTTATTTCATTACTTGTCTGTTAAATTGTCACAGGCATACAAAAAATTGAAGTTACACGTTCTCGTAAATAGAGTCCGTATTGTTGAGATATACCGTTTATATGTATTCTGGTAGTAGTAATAAGGGTGGGCATAATGGAGTGGTATGAGAGCCCGACTACAGTTTCTATAGACAGTCCATGTACATGAACTCAAAACTCGTGAGGCACATCCATGCCAGTAAGTTTTACTTTATTGTCTGATGCATTTTATGTTTCATGAATTATATTGGTCATGTGTTATTAGATTTCTCCTAAGATAGTGTTTCAGTTATGGTGAGAACTAGAGATAAGAGTAGTGGTGGGAATAGAAACCAAGGAGGGGAGACACCTATACCAACTAGTGATCAAGATAATGCCATAATCAACTTACAGAGCTCATCAAGTGACAATCTGAACAAATTCAACAACTCATCCATCAGAGGGATATAACTGGAGAACAAAGAGTAGAAATGAATCAACTGCACCAAAGGGTAGATCAAGTCGAGATTGTGGGGGGAAGATTCGAAAGCTAAATCCACCAAACTTTGAAGATGCAGTAGATCCCACCGCTGCAGAAGATTGTCTGAGGACTTTAGATAATATGTTTCAATATAGTAGGGTCCCAGAAGAAGAAATAGTAATGTGTGCTTTGTTTATGCTTCGTGGAAGTGTATGACATTGGTTGGATACGATGAGGAGCATAGAAGATGCTATGGCAATGAACTGGGAATGATTTAAAGAACTATTCAGAAATAAGTACTTCACGGCCCCTGTTCGTGTAATGAAGATGAATGAGTTTATACAATTGCGGTAGGGAATTATGTCTGTTAGGGAATATATTCGTAAATTTGAAGAATTGTTAAGATTTGCCATTCATATGGTTAGCACCGATGCACTAAAAGTAGAGAGATTCCTTGAAGGTCTGAGGCCACAAATATATAGAGATGTCAATATGGCGGGAATTCAAGGAGTAATGTATTCACAGGTTGCTGAGAGAGCACTGGTGTCAGAGTAAGTCGAGTTAAAGATTTTTCATTCCCAAGAAGCTAGACGCCAGTTCAAACAAAGACAGTGGCATAGATGGGTTGGTAGTCAAAAGAAGAGAGTTTTTCAAGTTCCGTAGCAACATAAATCTAAATTTCAACCACATCAAGGACAACAACAATGGGAACACATTAAGTGCCAAAGAGATGATATGGGTAAGGCTACTATACCACTATCTTTTTGTCATATGTGGAAAACTCAACATACTAGAAGTTGCTTGGTAGAGACTAGAAGATGTTTTACATGTGGAATGATGGGACATCTTACTAACGTGTGCCCAAATAATCTAAATACTACTGGACAAAAGAAAGTGTCGGCTAAAGCATTTACTCTCACCGGAGCAGACACATAGGCAAACCCATAAGTGGTGATAGGTAAACTTTTTATCTTTGACACCCCAACATTCGTATTATTTGATTCGGGAATGACACATTCATTTGCATCCAATGACTATGTGAGAAGATTGGGTAGGACACCTGATGTAGCTGAAGTGTGTTATAATGTAATAATTCTCTCGGGAGATTCCAAACAGACTAATCAAATCTTGAGAGCTTGCGTTATTCCAATTGAAAATAGAGAATTTTATGCTAATACGATTGCATTAGTCATGAACGATTATAATATTATTTGGGTATGGATTGATCGTCGAAGTATGGTGCCACAATTGATTGTCAGAAAAAGACTGTAACATTTCAACCCCAAGGAGAAAATCCATTTACCTTCGTTGGAATCACGATTCGCTTTAGATTTCCAATAATATCAAAACTAAAAGCACAATGTTTACTGGATGCTGGATGTGAAGGATATCTAGTAAGTGTTATGAGCATCGAAGAACAACACCAACACTTGATGAAGTTCAAATAGTACAAGAATATCCCGATGTATCTCCAGATGATCTCCTGGATTACCACTTGACCATGAGATTGAGTTTATTATTTACCTACTTCTAGGAACATCTCCAATCTCTAAAGCTCCATACCGCATGGCTCCAATGGAATTGAAAGACTTGAAGACACAATTGCAAGAGCTGTTGGACAAAGGTCGAGCTTCTCGCCATGGGGTGCTCTAGTACAGTTCGTATGAAAGAAAGATGGTACGATGAGACTGTGTATCGACTACCGAGAACTAAATAAGGTTACAATCAAGAATAAATGTTGTTACCTCTAGTCGACAATATGTTCGATCAACTTCAAGAGCAGTATTTTCAAAGACCGACTTGCGATCTGGGTACCATCAGCTGAAAATTAAAGAGGATGATATACCCAAGGCAGCGCTCAACATGAGGTATGGACATTATGAATTCCTGGTGATGCCGGTTGGGTTAACAAATGCTCCAGCAGCTTTTATGGATCTGATATATAAGATACTTAAAGATTTCTTGGACATATTTGTTATCATATTCATTGATGACATCTTAATATACTCTAGAACAAAAGAGGAGCATGTTGAACACTTGAGAATGGTATTAAAGGTCCTGAAAGCAAAACAATTATACGCTAAATTTAAGAAATGTGAATTCTAGCTATCATGTATCTGGATTAGGAATATCCGTTGATCCAAGTAAAGTGGAAGCAATTAATAATTGGCCACAACCTACAAATCCTTCAGAGGTACGTAGTTTTCTGGGTTTAGCTTGCTACTATCGCCAATAAATGATTCTCCAAGATTGTTCCGCCTTTAACATCTATTCTATCAATTCCATCAGGTACTGTAGGTTTTGTAGTTTATAGTGACGCTACGAAGAATGGTTTGGGATACGTATTGATGCAAATTGGCAAGGTGATTGCTTATGCGTCTAGACAATTGAAGGATTATGAAAAGAACTACAATACACATGATTTAGAGCTTGTTACAATGGTAGTTCCTCTTAAAATATGGAGACACTACTTATATGGGGAACAATGTGATATCTACATGGTTCACAAGAGTTTAAAGTACTTTTTCAGAGGGAAGGAATTAAATATGCGATGACGATGGTGATTGGAGCTAGTGTAGGACTATGATTGTATGATAAATTACCACCCTAGTAAAGTTAATGTTGTCGCGGATGCATTGAGCCGGAAATCAACATATATAGTGCAATTGCGATTACAATTCCGAAACCAGGGTTAATGGATATCCAGAAAATGAACATTGAGATTGTATAATTGGGGTCCATTGATGCTAAGTTGGCAGCGTTAACACTCCAACCGACGCTACTTGATTGAATTCAACAGAAACAACGAGGCGATGATTACTATGCCAAAGCAAAGAAATATATTGCATATGAAGTATTTTTTGATTTGAAAATGTCTGATAATGTCGTATTGCGACTTAAAGAATGATTATACAACCCAATAAGGATAAACTCCTAGAGATTGTTCTAGCATAAGCACATTCAACACTGTATTTAGTACATCCAATAGCTACTAAAAGGTACAGAAATTTTAAGATCTATTACTGGTGGCCAGGTATAAAAAGGGATATCGCACAATACGTGGAACAATGTTTAACATGTCAACAATTAAAAACAGTGCATCAAAGGCAAGCTGGAACATTGTAACTTCTGCCTATACCGGAATGAAAATTGGAAAGAATCAATATGTATTTTTTGACAGGTTTGCCTAAAACAGTTAAAGGTCACGGCGATATTTGTGTAATCGTGGACAAATTGACCACATCAGCTCATTTCATTTCCATTTGTTCTACCTATTCCATGGACTGATACACAAAACATATATACATTAAGTGGTTAGACTTCATGGTGTGCCACTATACATTGTTTCAGATAGAGACTCTAGATTCTTATCTAATTTCTGGAGGAGTCTACGAAAGGCACTAGGAACACGATTGTCGTTGAGTACTGCTTATTATCCTTAGACCCACGGACAATGAGAATGAATGCCTGTTACCTCGAGTCAACGATTTGTTTGATCAACTTCAAGAGTAGTATTTTCAAAGATCGACTTGCGATCTGGGTACCAATAGCTGAAAACTAAAGAAAATGATATACCCAAGACAATGCTCAACATGAGGTATGGACATTATGAATTCCTGGGGATGCCGTTTGGGTTAACAAATGCTCTAGCATCTTTTATGGATCTAATGAATAAGATACTTAAAGATTTCTTGGACCTATTTGTTATCATATTCATTGATGACATCTTAATATACTCTAGAACAAAAGAGGAGCACGTTGAACACTTGAGAATAGTATTAGAGGTCCTGAAAACAAAATAATTATATGCTAAATTTTAAGAAATGTGAATTCTGGCTAGATCGAGTAGTATTATTATTACATGTTGTATCTTGATTAGGGATATTCATTGATCCAAGTAAAGTGGAAACAATTAATAATTGGCCACAACCTACAAATTCTTTAGAGGTACGTAGTTTTCTGGGTTTAGTTGGCTGTTATCGCCAATAAAGGATTCTCCAAGATTTCTTCGCCTTTAACACAATTGACCAGAAAAACTGTCTCATTCAAATGGACAGAGGCAAGCGAATAAAACTTTCATGAATTGAAAACGAGATTGACTTCAACATCTGTTCTATCAATTCCATCAGGTACTGGAGGTTTTGTAGTTTATAGTGACGCTCCGAAGAACGGTTTGGGATGCGTATTGATGCAAAATGGCAAGGTGTTTGCTTATGCATCTAGACAATTGAAAGATTATGAAAAGAACTACCCTACACATGATTTAAAGCTTACTACGGAGGTATTTTCACTTAATATGGAGACACTACTTATATGGGGAACAATGTGAGATCTACATGGTTCACAAGAGTGTAAAGTACTTCTTCACAGAGAAGGAATTAAATAAGCGACGAAGACGGTGGTTGGAGCTAGTGAAGGACTACAATTGTATGATAAATTACCACCCTGGTAAAGCTAATGTTGTCGCAGATGCATTGAGCCAGAAATCAACATATATAGTGCAATTGAGATTAAAATTCCGAAACCAGGGTTAATGGATATCTAGAAAATGAACATCGAGATTGTATAACAGTGGTCCATTGATGCTAAGTTGGCAGCGTTAACACTCCGACCGATGCTACTTGATCGAATTCAACAGAAACAACGAGGCGATGATTACTATGCCGAAGCAAAGAAACATATTGCATATGAAGTGTATTCTGATTTTAAAATGTCTGATAATGGAGTACTATGACTTAAAGAATGATTATACTACCCAATAAGGATAAACTCCGAGAGATTGTTCTAGCAGAAGCATAATCGACACTGTACTTTGTACATCCAGTGGCTACTAAGATGTACAGAGATTTGAAGATGCATTACTGGTGGCCAAGTATAAAAAGGGATATCGCACAACATGTGGAACAATGTTTAACATGTCAACAAATAAAAGCATAGCATCAAAGGCCACCAACAACATTGCAACTTCTTCCTATACCAGAATGGAAATCGGAAAGAATCAATATGGATTTCTTGACAGGTTGGCCTAAAACAGTTAAAGGTCACGGCGGTATTTGGGTAATCATGGACAAATTGACCAAATCAGCTCATTTCATTTCCATTTGTTCTACCTATTCAATGGACTGATACACAAAACTTTATATAAATGAAGTGGTTAGACTTCATGGTGTGCCACTATCCATTGTTTCAGATAGAGACTCGAGATTCTTATCTAATATTTGGAAGAGTCTACAAAAGGCACTAGGAACACGATTGTCGATTAATACTGCTTATCATCTTCACACCGATAGACAATCAGAATGAATGCCTATTATCTCAAGTCGACGATTTGTTTGATCAACTTCAAGAGTCGTATTTTCAAAGATCGACTTGCGATCTGGGTACCATCAGCTGAAAATTAAAGAAGATGATTTTTTTGATCAACTTCATGAGTCGTATTTTCAAAGTCGTATTTTCAAAGACAATAATCCATACGAGGTATGAACATTATGAATTCCTAGATATGTCATTTGGGTTAACTAATGCTCCAGCAGCTTTTATGGATCAGATAAATAAGATACTTAAAGATTTCTTGGACCGATTTGCTATCGTATTCATTGATGACATCTTAATATACTCTAGAACAAACGAAAAGCATGCTGAACACTAGAATGGTATTAGAGGTCCTGAAAGCAAAATAATTATACGCTAAATTTAAGAAATGTGAATTATGGCTAGATCGAGTAGTATTCGTATGACATGTTGTATCTGGATTAGAAATAAACATTGATCCAAGTAAAGTGGAAGCAATTAATAATTGGCCCCAACCTACAAATCCTTTATAGGTACATAGTTTTCTAGGGCTGGCTACTATCGCCAATAAAGGATTCTCCAAGATTGCTTCGCCTTTAACACAATTGACCATAAAAAGCGTCTTATTAAAATGGACAGAGGCAAGCGAACAAAGATTTCAAAAATTGAAAAATAGATTGACTTCAACATCTATTCTATCAATTCCATCAAGTACTGGAGGTTTTGTAGTTTATAGTGACGCTTCAAAGAATGGTTTGGGATGCGTATTGATCCAAAATGGCAAGGTGATTGCTTATGCGTCTAGACAATTGAAGGATTATGAAAAGAACTACCCTACACATGATTTAGAGGTTGCTGCGGTGGTATTTGCACTTAAAATATGGAGACACTACTTATATGGGGAACAATGTGAGATCTACATGGTTCACAAGAGTTTAAAGTACTTCTTCACAGAGAAAGAATTAAATATGCGACGAAGACGGTGGTTGGAGCTAGTGAAGGACTATGATTGTATGATAAATTTCCATCATGGTAAAGCTAATGTTGTCGTAGATGCACTGAGCCGGAAATCAACATATATAGTGCAATTGTGATTACAATTCCGAAACTAGGGTTAATGGATATCCAGAAAATGAACATCGAGATTGTATAACTGGGGTCTAATAATGCTAAGTTTTCAGCGTTAACAATCCGACCGACACTACTTGATCGAATTCAATAGAAACAACAAGGCAGTGATTGCTATGCCAAAGGAAAGAAACATATTGCTTATGAAGTGTCTTCTGATTTAAAAATGGCTGATAATGGAGTATTGCGACATAAAGAATAATTATACTACCCAATAATGATAAACTCTTAGAGAGTGTTCTCGCAGAAGCTTATCCGACATCGTATTATGTACATCCACACAACAAGAAAAATACGAATAGACATCACCAAAAAGACATCACTTCTCTGATTATTCTGTTGTTTAATAAGTTGTAACATCGGTTTTATGGATAACCGATGTTTATGAGAGGTGTTTTGCTCTAATAGACATCGGTTATACTCCACCGATGTTTAAACGGATGTCTATTACATGTTTACGCATCGGTTTTTGCGACAGTGCTGATGTCTGTTGTTTCTTTAACGTCAAGTAATAGACAACGGTTAGTTTAACCGATGTTGAATGTTGAAAAGGGTTTGCTCTACTTATCTAACTAACGATTTTGCATCAAAAGAAAAAAAACCTAAACACTTTTTCTCTTTTATTTAATTATTCAAATTAAAAATAAATCATGGATTAATTATTAATTAACAATTAAATCATGGATTAAAAATAACTCACTCATAACCTAAAAAACGTCTGCCCTAAAAAATACTGTCATGTTCAATCTATTCGAACAAGAACTCCACAGTTCATCTCATAAATCGATTCGAACTTTTCGCTTCAGACCATCGCCGGTGTTCCGAGGCACCGGCAGCCGCCACTGCTCATCCCAGAATTCACTGCGCCTCCGCCCTTCGATCCCAAACCAAGACCCCAGGTAAAACCAGGCCCCAATTAGTTTGTTTGCTTGGTTTCAGTTCCCCCCTATACGTTTTTTTTATTTCACTTTTTGTATTTTACGAGTTAATAAGTTGGATTTTTCATGGCACCTGTTAAATTGAAAATTTTGAGTCATAAATAATTTGGGGGGATTTTTCCCCCTCCTTACTGATTTTTTTGTGATTTTTTTTATACGTTAGATTACTTTTGTTCTGATTTTTTATATTCCATTGTATTTTTATGTCATTTTACTTGGAATTGTGTATGATTATGGGGAGTGAGGAAGAGAGAAACTGAGCTGAAGAGATTAGTGATTGTAGGTTTTTTTTCTATATATATGATGGGGTGCCTGTAATCAGATTTTGTGTCTGATCAAAAAATCGGAGTCTAATTAGTGCAGTAATTTCCTTAGCATAACATTGTTATGAGCCTAACCAGATAATTATATATGAGTATTACCAATGGATCAAGAAATTAACACTAACTACCTGAGCCCTACCTTTTCGAGTGGCTATATGCAAAGCAGTGTTGCTAAGAGTCAAGTAAGTTCTCTGGCATCTGAATTTCATGTTTTGGGGTGATTAATAATTTCTGGTACAAAGAAAAATAATGATGGAACTCATTTAATATCTGAGGTACGGTCAGTTTGTTTGGATTAGATGATTGGTTCTAAGAGGTACAAAAAGACTAACTAAAGGTAGGAGGATTTCAGATAGTTCAAAATTGTTATTAAAGGATTGGGATAATTACAAAACTAACCCCTGCAATAAGAGATTGATTTAATGATTGTTACTTACCCACCACTATTACAGCATAACATGGTTTTTTGGCCATTAGAAGTCTGCAAGTGAAATCTCTTCAATTCAAGGATGTTAAAACTTTTTTACATGAAAGTTGGATTTTCTGTCTCTTCATTATGGGTTGATTGAGTGAATAAGCTACTGTTACGTATGTGAGACCATTATTTGTCTCTACTTTTTTCATATCATTGGGAGGCATTCTTCATTTTGGGTTGATTTCAGATTAGTGATTGGGTTTTTTTTTTTTATATATGATGGGGTGCTTCATTGATGGGTTGATTGCCATATTTTAGGAGTTTCTGTTCGGTTTAAAATGCTTTAGACATTGGATAGGGCTATGGTGATACAATAGATTGTCATGCACAATGATACTCTTAAGTATTTTGATGTGATAAAAATTAAGAGCACTAGATTTCAACAGAAAACAAATAATATTCAAATGTCGAGACAACTTATGACACTTTTTTTGTGGCTTGGGACTAATTTGTTAACCAGCTATACCAACTTAAAAGGTCTGATGCATAACCCATGTAGTTTTACATTGTTATAGCATGATTTTAAAGACTCACTGCATTTTATAATATCAGTAAGCTCTGTATGAATCCTGTTCTTTTTAATTTGAAAAAGCACTGATTGAGCATTTAAAAATGTTTATTGATCTTTAAAACTAAAAGCATATAGTTATAACAACTAAAAGTTATAATTTTGTAAGTATCCCTAGAGGATTTGATATTTATAACAACTAAAAGTTACCCAAGTGTGTATATTGTCTTACCATGGATATAGGCTAAGATATTATTACAAGGTAGACATGGAACAACATGTAGCATAATAATCAACCTAGGAAGTTCTCACAATAAATTTTCATCAAAATTTTCTTGCCAAAATGAAGAGAGAAACAGAGGACTGTAGGTGGAATTTTAGTTGTTAAACAATTTGGTTTTATCCGGTTTTCTGTATGTTTCTTACTTGAACGAGAGATGTATTGTCACACTTAGTGTTAATGGCCAGCTAATGGCATATTTTTATGTTGGTTCAGCTTCCTCCGCCTCATCTGTTGTTATTCACGCTGGTACCCTTTCTATAGAAGTTTTCTGATTTCTTCATCTACGAAATACTTTCGCGTAAGAGGTGACTCAGTTGCTAGGCTTATGGTAGTGAGGAAGCATTATGAAATCTATTTGGGATTCTGCAGACCAATGTTCATTGGTTGCACAGTACAGTTATTGAGGAATTCATGTCTTTGATTTTGTAACTGATTTTTATCAGTTCTGAATTGTCTTAGCCATACAACTACCGGTGCAGTATATTCTCTTATTGGATGTAGGGTCTATTCCGCATCAGTGTTTTCATAGTCCTTAACTCTCCTATCTGCAGGTACTAATATATCAAAAGTTGAAGCTGCAGAGTTGAGGCTGAAATGCCTTTCCTTCCTTCTGGAGAAACTCAAGGTGATGTCATTTATCTGACAGATCAATTATCTCTTTTGGGATAGAAAAATTAGATAAAATTACATAATAGTGGAAACATATCTTAAATAACACTGAGCCTCCTTATTGTTTCTTTGACATTGGATTTCCAGTTATTCTCATCTGTTGGCTTGTGTAAATTATGCTTGTGCATTGAATTATTCAGTGACATATTTATTTATTATTAACGTTGTGCAATTTGTGAGTTAAGTTTGTTCTAAAGATATCTTTTCATTGATTATTCCCTTATTTGACATTGTTTGCTAGATTTTGAAATGTTAGTTATCAATATTTGCCATACGTCTTCAGAGTTTTTGCATGTCAAAATAGTACTTGGTGAGATTGTATATGTTTTGGATCCTCTTGTTCAGGTATTGACTTACTGATGCCGCGATGATACTTGGAGAGATGTTGTTAATGCAACTTAATAGTTCTTTTCATATGCAAGTAGATAAATTAAATATTTCTTCAAATTGCTCTTGTTAATCGATCTTATGATGTTTGAAGGGCTTTAAAATTATTTAATGTGGACAAGGAAAGGAAAGAAAAAGCAACCCCAATGGGATATAAAACAAGTATGTCCCCTTGGCAGATTAACATATGTTATTCAATGTAATTTGTATAAGTAACTAACAATTTTTTCCTCACATATGTGCAAAATTTGTTTCCTTGATGTGATTCCTTCTTCTCACCTAAGGACTCCAAACTTTCTTAACTAATTTTCTGAAATTTATTATTTAGATTTTGAAAGTGAATGCCATGTAAAACTGCTATCTCTTCATTATTTTTTTGGGATATTTACAAAAACTACCCCAAACTTCAGAAAAACACCCCTTTAAGGTTGACACTCCATTTTCCTTGTAATTTGCATTGTAATAGATAGGGTTGTTGTAATTTTGAAAGATAATTGGTTTCTTTTTGTAATTCGGCTACACCTCAAGGGTGTAATTATCCCTTATTTTTTCTTTAGATGTACAAAATGTCAACTATGCTCAGGCTCTAAAATGAAGACTGGTTTCTGCTGGATGAAACTTGCTCCACAATCTGTTTTGGAGTATTAGTCAAGCTGTCTGAAGTCAAGAATTTGATGCCTTTGAGTATTGTTTTGACAACTAACATCATCATTGGCAAAATTTTTTTGGGTGTTAATGTCCCCTCCCCATCTCTCAGATAATCTCTTAGGTAATAGTTGGCCAAGATAGGTTGATTGCAAGTTTAATTTACTAATAATGAAATCAAGTCTCAAGTTGAAGCTTTTAACATAGAAGAGTCATCCATTGATTGGAAGCTAACTATTTACTAGTAGTCACCTGGGAAGTTAGAGAACCATCGAGCTGAAGTTTTCATTCAAGCTAGGTCGTCAAGACAATTTCAAAAGAATTTCCTTCCTATCAAGGAAGTCAAGAATATTACCTAAACAAGTAATACTTCCATATTGCCATGTCTTAAAGTGCTACTGCATGCCCGAGAATGCGTTTACAAAAGGAATAAAAATAATGGGAACTCCCTATTGATTCATGTCTACGTTGATGAGCTAGTTGATGAAGATTATATTTTCATATGTAGCTCGCTCCATCAATTGAAAGATCTCTTTTCTTGATTCATTTAATACGAGGAAATGTCAACATCAAGACAAACAATTCTTGTCCCAATGTTGTGAAAATAGCAACCACTTGTGTTCTTGCCATTGGACAGACAAGCCAAACGAACACAAGTGACTTTTGAAAATCAGCCTATCTCTTCAACAATGGTATAATTTTAAGGTCGGGCTTTTATAAAAGTTCACTATAAAAGATCGAGAATCTCATTGAGAGAAGGTGACAATTTTTGACCACGAATATTCAAGCAATTATTAAGAATATCAGATCCTCTTTTTCTTTAACAATTTACTCTCAAGTTAATCAAGAAAAATCCTCAAGCCTAAACTTTGAAGGAAATCAATCCAACACCAAGGAAAGAAGGAAAGACAACTTCAAATCGTTGAAGAGGAAACTTTTGAAGAATCAAAAGGGTCTACATTCCAAGGAGGATTGTAGAAAGGTTCAAGGTCGAACCATCTCAAGTTATTGGAGGGCTTCATGATCAAATCCAAGAAGCTTGAGCAAGTGAAGCTGAAATGTAGCAAAGAAGAAGCAACAAGTCTAGCCCAAGCGGAATCAAGGCAAGATTAAACTAAACGAATACTTCCATACAAGCCATGTCTTAAAGTGTGACGGACGAGAAGCATCTCAATGTGTGTGACCAAGGCATCTCCAGACTGAGTCCTAAAGGATCAAGTCAGCTGTGTGATCAAGACTTGTATCTGGACTAATAACCACTTTGTACTCTGATCAATACTTAGTGGATTCCTCCAGGAGTTGGAGAAGAGAGGAATAGAAGAATTACCCCATCTTCGAACCTCTATAAAAATTATTGTGTCATTTACATTTTAGCCTTTTTATTTCTGCATATTATTTTATATCTGCTGATAATTTGCTATCCAACTGATAATTTACAAAGTGCTAAAACCAAGTGTTAAAACAAACTTAAACCAAATTCAAGGGTGTTAAGTCTTCCAAGCATAAAATCTTATCACAAAAAGTTAAGGTTTAGACTAAACAACTGAGTTATTCTATCAACAGCTCAATCGAGTCTGTTGAGTGGCTAACTCTGCTGGTTAACTAACTTAGATGTCCCTCAAGGACATAGCTGTGAAATTAACTCTGTTATTTTAAAAAAAAGGACTAAAATCGAAAAGTTGGTAAGGTTTATTCAACCCCCCCTCCTTCTAAACCTTACTCACACCCCTTCCGCACTGGTTACTGAACTAGAGCTCTCAATTTCTGACAGATAATGGATTCACCAAAGGCAAAGTGGACAGAACACTCTTCAGAATTCAAGATGGAGAGAGTATACTGCTTGTTCAAATATATGTGGATGATATTATTTTTGGATCCACAAACAAAGAGCTGTGTGATAAGTTCTCAAACCTCATGCAAGGCAAATTTGAAATGAGCATGATGGGAGAGCTGACATTCTTTCTAGGACTTCAAGTTAAACAGCTGAAGGATGGAACCTTCATAAGTCAAACAAAGTATACCAGAGATTTAATGAAGAAATTTGGTATGGAAGAGAAGTCTTCGGTGAAAATACCAATGAATACATTAGTCAAGATGGATATGGATGCAAATGGTAAGCCTGTGGATCAAACAAGATACAGAGCACTTATTGGATCACTGCTCTATTTAACAGCAAGTAGGCCAGACATCACCTTTGCAGTAGGAGTATGTGCAAGATTTCAATCTGCACCAAAAGAAAGCCATATGACTGCAGCTAAAAGAATCCTAAGATATTTGAAGGGATGCCAAGAAGTTGGCTTATGGTATCCAAAGTAAGGTGGATTCAAGCTAATTGGTTACTCAGACTCTAACTATGCTGGATGTAGGGTCGACAGGAAGAGTACTTCAGGTACATGTTAAATGCTTGGAAACAGATTGGTTTCCTGGTATAGCAACAAGCAAAACTCAATAGCCACATCCACAGCTGAAGATGAGTACATCGCTGTGGGCAGCTGTTGTGCCCAAGTCTTATGGATGAGACAACAACTGAGAGATTATGAAATTGAAGAAAAAGAGATTCCAATTATGTGTGATAACACAAGTGCTATTGCAATCACTCAGAATCCTGTGTTGCATTCAAGAACATAGCACATTGATGTCAGATATCATTTCATAAGAGATCATGTTGAAAAGAAAGACATCACTTTGGAATGCATCTCAACTGATAAACATTTAGCTGACATATTCACAAAGCCATTATGTGAATCAAGATTTGAAGAACTCAAGCATGAGCTAGGGTTAATTGAGCCGAGTTGACATTCAGAAGACTCAGTGAGAAGAGATGAAACATGATAAGATGAAAACATAGCAAATCTTATAAATCAGCCAAGTGAATCAGCCGTATCGGAAAGTCAGCTGTATCGAGTTAGCTGACAGCTGAGTCACTATACGTATAGAGAGAAGAAGAGTTGAGTCAGTTAATGAGTAAGCCGAGTCATTTTTGAGATAAGTGACAAAAATGCAGTCGTTTTTAATGTTCGGGAATGTTTTTAAGAATGACGTCAGCGTAATAATGATGGGTACAGTCAAAAGGTGTACAGTAATCATATGATTGGATATAAATGCTGCCGCATTAAATGCGAGCAATTAAATGCAAATGAGACGTGCTAAATCTGAGCCGTTGATCTTGATCAATATTTCAAAAACCGAAAACACGTCCTTTCATACCCCTTATATACCCATTTGTTCAGTTTTCTCTCTCTCACTTCAAAAACTGTTCATCTCTCCAAAGCAAGAAAGCAAGTATCTTTTCTCTTAAAACCCTACCAGTCTTCAAAGCAAGTTCGTCAAGTTTTGTTCGATAAAAATCACTGAAATGGCACCAGCACATGATTTTACCAAGCTCGCAAAGCAAATCCACACCGGATCAACCGTGGATTTTGACGGGATGATAAAGCAGGGTTTCATCTTGACGGGATGATAAAGCAGGGTTCCGATGAAACCCTTGTGAAGAAGATAGCTGACAAGATTGAGAAATCCGGGCTAAAACCCTTTCTGACGATGGAATATCCTATGACGTACGTAGAAGAGGTCGCCCAGTTCTACGTGAATGCCGAGGTGTAGGACGAAGGGATTAAGTCCTCCGTCCACCACAAGGACATAGTAATCACCGCAAAGGACCTGCGGAGCACTGTTTATTGTCGTCGGAGGGAATGCCGGAGATATATGAGGCAGACGTAGATTTGGTCGCTGCATGGAAGGAAGTGGCCAAACCTGAGTGTGGTGCAAAAGTTGTCTACACAGCTGACAAGAAGCTGCTGAAGGATGATTATCACAAACTGTTGGATATCGTTGCCAAATGTGTAGACATAAAGTTTGGAAGCTTCAATCAGCTGTCCAAAACCAAGATGATCGTCATGGCTGCGATCATGGAGGAGAAGAAGGTCAACTGGGCAGAATTCGTCTACAGCAGACTCTGCCATAATGTTGCAAACATGTCCTTCAAGGACGATGGGTCATTTGGAGGATCTCTGGGCTATGGTCTTGTAATTGGCCACTTGATGGAGGTGAAGGGTGTTCCCCTTCGACATGGAAAATCATTCCATGTTAACATGAAGATGTTTCGGGCTAACTTATCTGGAGCCCAGAAGAGAGCTTACGCCAAGCGGGTGGACACCAGTGAGGGGGAATCAGCTGACCCTGAGGAAACAACTGTTGCCTCCCCTTCCGAAGAAGAAAGCTGCCCATGCAGCTGGAAAGAAGAAGGCCGCCCCAGCAGCAAAGAAGAAAACCGCACCTGCCCCTGCAGCCGTGTCTCCTGCCCCTGCAGTCGAGGCGGAGAAGGAACCTCAAATACTTTCTCCAACCATCAAAAAGAAGAGGACTGCCAAACCAAGAAAGACAACTCCTCAGACAAAGAAAGATGCACCAGCCCCCGCGGCCAAGTAAGCAGAAGAAGAAGTATCCGAACCAGAACTGCCTCTCGTAAGGACAAAAAGAAGAAAACTCACCAAGCGTTCAGAGCTTGAGAAGACAGTTGAGTCTGCCACTCAGATGGAAAAGATCTCTGAGACTGCTGGAGAAGTGCAGTCTCCAGAAATTATTGATGAAACAACCAAGTCTGCTTGAAGGCGATCAGAGGCAAATTGAAGACCCAACTGTGGATAGATCAACCGAGAACAAGAAGAAGTGAAGACAGATCTTTGCTTGGTCAAGAAGCAAGCGAGAGTTTGCTACCCTCCATTCCTGAAAAGGGAGAGGATGTAGATGATGATGTGATCATATGCTCTCCATTGTACCCAGACATCCAAAATCGTCTAAGAGCATGGAGGAAATGGAAGCTGAGTCACTCTAAGGTGCAATTTGAACACCCAGAGCTTATTGAAGAAGAAGAGGAGATTTTCAAGTTCCTTGAGGTTGACACTGTGCTGCAAGCCCTGAGTGAGGATAATTGTATAAATATACTGCAAATCCGGAAGGAACACGAAAGGACTAGAGCAGCTGAGGAAGTAGAGGCTCGAGAAAAAGCCAGCATTTGTCCTTTAACTGGAACCAGCGACCATACTCATCCTCATCTTGACATACTCTCAGACAGTGGTGAGGACATGGACCCTATTGCTGCACAAGAAAAGTTGGACATGCAGCAAGCTATGCGAGAATCCACACTGATGCATGAGAAAGAGCTGATGGAAGGACCAGGAGAGTCTTCCAAATCACAACTGGAAATTGATCCGTTGGGAGTGGTACAGCAGATTGCCACAGTTATTGCGCAACCACTTCCCCGTTCACTCGAAGAAGACGATCTAAGGGAATTGGCAATGACACCGAAATTTGGGCACCCAAGTTGAGCCAACCCCTTCAAGGTGTCTTACCACCGCCCTACGGTGACCACTCATTTGACAAAGCCGAGAGTCCGGAGCGAGTGACCCCAACTTAAGTCACTCACCAGGTGGGAAACTCACTCCACTGTAGCTAGGTCGGAGGATGCTGCAGCTGACTCCACCCTGAATCTAGGAGGCGAAGTGGATAAGGAACAAGAAAAGGAAACACAGCAAGCTGTCATTGACGAAGCTCAGACAGTTGAATCTGTCTCAGCTGAAGTGCCAACTGCTCTGTAGGCTGAGGACACTGCTTATGCAGTCGAGGCACAAGATGGTTCTGCCCCGGGAGTTAACACTCTGGGCAATGAAAGTGCAATCCACGGAATTGAGACTCATGTGGATGCCACCGCAGAAGACCCTAAGACAGCTACGCCTGTCGAAGGGATTATACAAAGCCCCGCTGCAGTTGAGACTGCAGGAGGTAATGAAGGCCTAAGGGAGGTTAAGACTTCCGTAGGTAAAAATCAAAGAGAAAAGAGCATTCCTCAGACAATAATTGCTGATTCAGAGGAGGAAATCAGTGCTCTTCATGACTCCCAGGATGATCCTGATACAATCTTCCTGGGATCTGCACATGAAGCTCAGTCTACCCCAACTGCACATCAAAAAGACTCAGCTAAGGATGTTCTTCCTAGTACGAGTAAGCCAGACTTCAAGGTTGCTCGACAAACATTCAATTTTGATGACGAGCCAAGCTTTCAAGACTCATCATCGTCCGATGACGCTGATGGTGCAGCTGAGGAACAACAAATTCATTTAGCAGAATCCACTGAGGCCGACGAAGCTGTTAAGACAGCTGAGGCTCAGTCAGCAGGCCAAACCACTCACCAAGGCCCAGCTGAAACCGAGTCGTCTGTGCAGGCTACCAAAGCTGCAGTAGGCTCCACTCAATCGGGCACATCACAGGCACGAGTAACCGTGGAATCTATACCATATGTCCGTGATGATGCATTTGAAGAAACTTTCCCTTTCTCTATTGAGCTGCCTGAACTTGATGAAGAAACAACTCGAGAGCAGCGACACTTCAACATCAGACCTGACCCAGTTATTCCCACAGATACTATCGTCCCAACAAACTTTGATTTTGATGCTGCTTGGCCGCCAGCTGAGACCGAGGTGACAGCTGAAGTACGAGAGGTCTTCAAGACAGTCTTTGCAGAGATTGAGAAGATAGAACGGCACCAGGCCACATTGGATATGCGGCTGGACAATAAGGATGCCAATCTTACGGCCGATCTGCGCGGAATAGTGATTAGAATCAAGGAATGGTGTCAACAGCAGCGTACAATGCGACTAGAACAAGTCAGATATTTCAAGGCATTGTACAACAAAATGTTGATCTGGAGCGCTGATAATGCTGACATGAAAAGGAGGATGCAAGAAAATATTGACCGAATGCATGCCTCCCACAACACTGAAACGGAACTGCTGCGTGAATTTCATCGCAAAGAGCTTCTGCGCGTAGAGGAAAATATGAATAACAAACTCAACCTTCTCATGGCTGAAATGAAGCTGGTGGCAGCCGAATCCAAAGCCATCCGCTCAGAATTTCGTACAACATAATCCGCAGCAGACTCCAAACAAAACTCAGCTATCAACCGCCTCGATTTTATGCTTGCTGGCATGTTCCCAGGGGTTCCTCTCTCCTTTGATGATGCCAAAAAGGGGGAAGAGGAATACCTGAAGATGTTAAAAAGGTCAGCGGATGAGAAAGAGAAGGATGCAGCTGTTGAGAAGAAGAAGAAAACGGCTGAAGAACAGAAGAAAGAAAAGGGAAAAGCAGTTGAGGGGGAAGGTTCAAAAGATATGACTCTAATGTTTGCTGAAACCCCTCAACAAGGTCTTGTCACAGCTGACATAATCAACAAACTTCCAGTAACACTACTGCTCCAACACTCTGCTGTGCCTATGTCTGAGAAGAGAAAAATCGTAGAAGCAGGGATGAAGGAGGTCGAAGGAAAAATGGATGCCCGTGTGATGGATATATTGAAACAATATGGAGGCATTCCGGCAGGAAAAGACACAGATGCTATTTCAGACGTCGGAAATGAGCCGAGATAAGTTGATGAATTCAAAACACTCGAATCCGAAGGATACTTCGAGAAGATATCCATGGCCCAAGCCTGGGACTTGTACTGGGAAAAAGGCCTTAAGCTGTGCGAAGAAGCTGATAGGTAGCAGACTACCGGCAGTCAGCATACTACAAGCAGCAAGTCAACTGACAAAAGAAAGGCTCCCGTACAATATACACCTAGAGAAAGAGGAAGAAGCAGTGGAGGAAGAGGTTTCAGACCTAGACCTCTACCCAAAAACATTGAATACATAGATCCAGGAAAGAAATGAGGGATCTATTGGGCTGGATATGATGCCATAGCAAATCTGGAAGTGGAGAGAAAAAATGCTGAGTATGTTAAGAGAATCGAAGAAGAAAATAGAAGACAAACTCAGCTGTGGGAAGAAAGGCTAGAAAGAAAGAGAAGAGACGATGCTGTAAAGAGAGCATACGAGAAAAAGAAGGCAGCTGAAGATGAAAAGAAGAGAAAGAGACCAGAGGACGACAGAGCTGAAGAAGAAAGAAGGAGGCAGCGAAGGCGATGAAGTGTTGTTATCCACCCCTTCATGTATTTTACTGCTGTAAATACATATATATGTAAGTCTTCTGTACGTTGAATAAGAAATCTGTAATTTCTATATTTTTGCGTAAATATAGAATGTTATGTTCGCTCTGATACACTTTGTAAACAGCTGTGTAAAGGACAAGAATGTTATGATGAATAAAAAGATTGATTCTACGCATACATTATCTGTTTCTACATTGTCTGTATGTATCTTTGCTATTTCATTTTGTATGTATGTTTTAAGTTTTGGCATCATTAAAAAGGGGGAAATTGTTGGGAAATTTATTATTTAGATTTTGATGAATGTGTAGGTCCCAAGGGGTGTAAGTGTAAGGTTTAGAAGGGGGGTTGAATAAACCTTACCAAATTTTCGATTTAGTCCTTTTAAAACTACAGAGTTAATTTTACACAAATGTCCTTGATGGACAATCGAATTAGTCACTCAAGAGAGTTAATCTCTCAACAGACTCAAATTTGTTGTTGATGGAGTAACTCAATTGTTGGCTACAATTTAACTTAGTCAGGTTTTATTTTCATTGGAAGACTTAACACCCTTAAGTTTGATTAAGCAAGATTTTAGAGCTTGATTTAGTACTTATAAATTATCAAATGGATAGCAAATTTATCGTGAGATATAAGCAATTAAAAGTGCGGAATTTAAATTTTGAAATGTAAATGACACAAGAAAGTTTTTATAGAGGTTCGAAGATGGGGTAATTCTTCTACTCCTCTCTTCTCCAACTCCCGGAGGAATCCACTAAGTAATGATCGAGTTTACAAAGTGGTAACAGTCCATATACAAGTCTTGATCACAACCCGACTTGATCCTTAGGGACTCGATCTGAGACGCCTTGATCACTCACCAAGCTTCTCGTGCGACTCGAGCTTTTCTTCACAGGGCATTTGCGCTTGCTACTACAACTCACTTGCTCAAGCTCTTTGGATTTGATCACGAAGCCCTCCAAAAGCTTAAGACTTGGTTCAACCTAGAACCTTTCTACAATCCTTCCTGGAATGTAGACCCCTTTTCTTCAAGAGTTTCCTCTTCAACTGAATTGAAGTTCTCTTTCCTTCACAGGTAAGTGTTGGATTGATGTACTTGAAATATAGGCTTGAGGATTGAGATTGTTTCAGTTTTTCTAATGTGCTTGTATATCTCACGTATGTGTCATTCATGCATCTTTTCTCAAACAAACTCCTCAGCCTTTTATAGTGAACTTTCAAAAATTTGCCCGTTGAAGAGATAGGCTCATTTTTGAAAGTCACTTTGCGTCGTTGGCTTGCGCTTCTTGGAATTGCCATTTCCTCGTATGAATTGTTTTATCACCTTTTGAGACGACACGGTGTAGTGCTTCCCATTGGTTCATTCCTTTTGCACGCTTCGGGGGACCGAGCACTCCAAGAAAGGTAGTATGGAGATATTACTTGTTTAAGTAAATCTCTTGATTTACTCAGGCAACGGTTCTTTTTCGATTATCTCGACTTGATCGCTTTTCCTTGCTTTCCCCAGGTGACTTAGAGTCACTTCCAATCATGGATGACTCTTCCGTCACTTGACTTGAGACTTGCTTCTCTTGAGTTGACTTGATGTTCCACTCACACGCTTCTTCATCGAGTTCCCGTCTCTCTTCTTGTCAGACTCACTCTCTTAGCGAGAGTTTTCCTTCAAGCCTTCAGATTGTCTTCTTGCATGTTAGGCGTAGGCGACTTAACTCACTTGGCCACTCTAATTGTTACAATACATTTTACAAAGAATTGGGGTGCCAACTTTCTATTCTAAGTTTTACATGGCATTCATCAAAATCTAAACAATAAAATTCCTAACAATTTCCCCCTTTTTGATGATGCCAAAACTTAAATCATACAAATATGCAAATAACAAAGATACATACAGATAGTGTATTGACATAGAATGTATCGCAGAATCAATCTTTTTATTGATCATATCATTCTTGTACTTAACACAATTTTACAAGGTGTATCGAGTATATAATCGTCTTCACAAAAAAAAATTTATAACTTTATTACGAAGACTTACATTGTATGTATTTACATAATAGAATACATGAAGGGTTGACAAAGAACACTTCATCTCCTTCATTGTCTCCTTCTTTTTCATCTTGATCAAGATCTTCTTCTCTTCTTCTTTTTCTCGTCGTCACCGCTTCTTTTTCTTCTCATATGCCTTCCTGGCGACTTCATCATTCCTTAGTCTTTCCCCGTCTCTCCCGCCATAGCCGAGTTTGTCTTTTGTTTTCTTCTTCTATTCTCTTTGCATACTCGGCGTTAGTTTTAGCCACTCGCAAATTTGCCACTTGGTCAAGCCCGGCCCGAGATCCCTCCTTTCTTTCCGGGATCTACGTATTCGATATTCTTGGGCGAGAGGCCTGGTCCAAGCTTCTTCCTCCATCTTGCCGCTTCTTCCTCTACCTCAGGCGTATCTCAGATTGGGGTCTTCTTCCTCCCAAATGATTTACTAGCGAGTGACCAACAGAGTGATCTCACTAGGAAGTCTCATTGTCTGTCCCTTTCCTCACATAATGTGAGACCCTTTTCCCAAGATAAGTCCCGTGCTTGAGCCATGGACATATTTGCAAAATATCCTTGATTCGAGCGTTTTGAATTCGTCAACCGATCTTGGCTCATCCCGACATCCGAAATGGCATACGTGTCTCTGTCAACCGGGATGCCTCCATGTTCTTTCAAGATGTTCATCACCCTGCATCCATTCTTCCTTCCACTTCCTTCATCCCTCGCTTCGATTTCTTTTCTCTTCTCGGCCATAGATACAAAGCAGTGTTGGAGTGTCGAGTCACAGGGAGTTTGCTTGCTTATAATGTCACCGTGAGGACCTGTTGGGGGTTTGTGCAATCATCAAGGTCATATCTTTTGATCCTTCCCCCTCAGCATTTTTCCTTTCTTGATTTCAAAATTTCCTCGGTGATTTTCCCTTCTCACCGCTCCCTTCTCACCGCTCCCTTTCTTTTTCACTTCAATTTTCTTTGCTTTAAGGTATTCCTCTTCCCCCTTTTTGGCATCATCAAAGGATAGAGAACCCCAGAACATGGCGGCAAGCATGAAGTCGAAATCTTCGATGGTTGAATTACGCTTCAAGTCTCTGCGTTGTATGCGACGGAATTGATCGAGTAGCGTTGGATTCTCAAAATCGCTTCATCTCGGCCATGAGAAGGCTGAATTTTCTCGTCATGTGTTCTTCCAAACATCGTATATCATTTGCATTCGCTCGCACAAGCAGCGCCTTGATCTCGGCAAAGTGAGCTTCATGCATATGCTCAATGTGTTCCTCGCCGTTTCGCATCAACATTCTCGGCTCTCCACACCAGCTTATTATTGAACAAGGTTAAAGTATCTCACCTGTTCCACACGCATTGATTCTTCTTTGTTGCCACCATTCCCTTATCCCGACCGTGATGCCTCTCAAGTCACCGTAAGGTTGGCATCTCTCGTTGTCCAGGCGCATGTCCAAAGAGGCCGATGCCTCTCCATCTTTTCAACTTCAAAGAAATAGTGCCTTGAACACTTCTCGAACTTCACCGATTCTTCATTGCAAAATCGATGGCCATACAACATCAAAATCAAAATTGGCCGGAACAATGGTGCCTCGAGTGAAAAACAGGAGGTGGTCTCGTGATAGCGTGCTTGCTCATTTTCGACTCTTCGTGTAGTTCTCGTATCTCCAAAGGTGAAAGGGAAAGATTCTACAAAAGATTCATCACCGCCGATCGGGATGCTGTTCAATGATGAGCGGTGCTTGTGAAGTTCTTTTTTTACGGTTCAAATTGGTTTGGTTGTGAAATGACTTGTCCTCGCTTAACATTGGTCTCAGTGATTTTTCCTTTTCAATGAGACTTGTCCTCGGCCTTATCGATCGGATGATGATGAGATTTCCATTGGTGGCTCATCATCAAATTTAAAGGTTTGACGAGTAGTCTTGGGATCGACTTACTCGTGCTTGGAACACCCGCACTGAGTCTTTTGGATTTGTCATGGGGGATGACTCGGCTTCTTCTTCGCCTTCGATCCCGGAAAAGTGACATCGGGGTTGTCCTGGGAATCATGAAGTGCACCGATCTCCTTCTCGGATGAGTCGATGATTGCGGGAGGGATGTTCTCTACTTGACCTCTTTACCCCGGAAGTCTCAACCTCCCGGGCCTTTCATTTCCTCCAAATAGCCTCTCTCTTCTGCGAGGCCTTGTCCTCCCTTTCGACGGTGTCACTGTCTTAGGGTCTTCTGATGGCATCCATTGGAGTCTCAACCCCATGGATTGCGCTTTCATCGCCCAGTGTTAACTCCCGAGTCGTTCCTTCCTCGTGCCTCGACGCATCAACAGCGTCATTGGCCTTGAGCGCGTTGGCACCTCGGTTGAGACAGTCTCAATCGCCTCGAGCTTCGTTGATGGCAACTTGTTGTTCTTCTTGTGATTGTAATTTCTCTTCTTCGCCTCCTTGCTTCTTTGTGGAGTCATCTGCGCATCCTCCGACCTTGCTGCAGGTGGAGGGAGTTTCCCCCCGGCGGCGCACCACCGAGTGACTTGGAGTGGGGTCACTCGTCTCCGGACTCCCTGCTGTTGCAATTGATGGTTCACCGTTGGGGCGGTGGTAGCACACCTTCAATAGGGGTTGGCTCGACCCAGGTCCCCACTAGCCCGGTTCATCGCCATTTCCTTATTGCCTTCTTCCGAGTGAGTGGGAAGTGGTAGCGGAACATCGGTGGCTATTTGTCGAACCACTCCCATTGGATCGATTTCGGTGTGTTCGAGGACTCTCCTGGTCCCTCCATCGAGTCTTTGCTCGTGAAGGATTCTTGATTCATGCAATGCTTCTGCATTTGTAGCTCTTCTCGCGGGCGGCGGCATTTTCCTCGGTTCCTCGTCACTTTCGGAGAAGACATCAAGAAGAGGATGGAAGTGTTACGTGGTGCCGGAGATAGGGCGGTGCTTGCCTTCTCACGTGCTTCGGCTTCTTTAGCTTGCTTTTCTCTCTCCCCGTCCTTGTAGATTTGCGGGATGTCTAAGCGCTTGTCCTCATCAAGTCTTTGGGAGCACGATAGTTAGTCCAAGGAAATTTAGCGGTTCCTCTTCTTCTTCTATGAACTCGGGCCGTTGGAACTGTTCCCTTGACTTGCTCAACTTCCATTTTCTCCACTCACGCAGACGATTTTTGGATATCTGGGTAAGGTGGAGATAGGATCATTACATCACTATCTACTGGGCTGGTTCTTCTTGTGCTTGCTTCACCGTGTGAGCTACATCCGTGTGTCTTGAGTTGCCTCTGCTTGGTCGCCTCCAAGAGACTTGGGTCATTTCAACAACTACATCCGGAGACTCTACTTCTCCGATGAGTCTCCTGTATTTGTGCTAGGCCGAGTAATCGACTCACCTGGTTTCTCTGTTCGGACCGTTTGACGAGTCTCCTTCGTCTCCTGGTTTGTACAAGGGAATTTACAGTTTAGAGCGGTGTCCTCTCGAGTCTTAGCGGCGGGGGCCGTCTTGGTGTTTGTTTCGAGAGCCGGGCGCCGTGCTGGCTTGTCGCTTCTCCTCCTTTTGACGATCGGAGAAGGCATTTGTGAGTCCTTCTCGACACGCTTGCTGGGCGGTGACACGGCTTTGGGCGGGGCAAACTCTCTGCTGCGGGGGGGAGCATGTTTGGTTTTCTTTCTTTGCAGGGCGTGATCTTCTTAGCATTGCGCAGGGGCGGCTTTCTTCTTAGTCGAGAGGAAGCAACAGTTTATCTTCGGTCACCGATTCCCCCTCACCGTGTCGCTCTCTTGGCATAAGCTCGCTTCGAGCACCAGAGAGGTTAGCTCAACATCCTTTTGTTGACATGGAAAGCCTTCCCATGTCTAAGAGGTACTCCTTTCACCTCCGATGGCCAATCACTAGGCCATATCCTAGGGATCCTCCAAATGTGCCATCTTCTTTGAAGGACTTGTTCCCCTGCTCGGGCAGAGTCTGTGTAGATAAACTCAGCCAGTTTATCTTCTTTTCCTCGATGATTGCAAACCATCACAACCACTTTGCCTTTGATAGTTGGTCAAAGTCGCAAATTTGATGTCGATACATTTGGCAACTATGTCCAACAATTTGTGATAATCCTCCTTGGCAATCTTTTGTTTGCTTTGTATATATAATTTTATCGCAAAGGTCGGACTTGGCTATTTCTTTCCATCGTCAAAGTTTACATTAGCTTCCTTAATTTGATTGCTCCTTCCGCAGTAGTGAGCAATGTTCACCAAATCCTTGGTAGTGATAGTCACCGCTTCCCGTGAACAGATGACTTGATTCCTTCGTCGTGAATCTCAGCATTCACGTAGAATTGTGCGACCTCCTCCACATAGGTCATAGGATATTCCAGCGTTAGAAACGGTTTCAGTCCTGACGTTTCCAACTTCTCCGCGATTTTCTTCACCAGGGTGTCGTCGGACCCCTGCTTCACCATTCCGTCGAAATCCACGGTCGAACCGGTGTGGATTTGTTTTCCCAACTTGGTAAAGTCATACGTTGGTGCCATTTCTCGAAATAATTTCAAGGAAAAGTTCGTAAATTTGATTTGAAGGTTGATAGGGTTTCGAGAGTATTTGCCTTTGCCTTTTGAGAGAAAGAGATTGAACAGTTTTTAGAAGTGTGAGAGAGAAACGGAAGAAAATGGTTTAAATATGGTTTATGAAAGGATGTGCAGACGGTTTTTGAACTGTGATCGAAATCAACGGCTTGGATTTCGCATGCCTATTGAGCATTTCACGCCTCGTATTTAATGCGGCAAAGATTTATATCCAATCATAAGCTTTAGTGTGCAACTTTATGTCCGTGATACATCATCATTATCTTTGACGTGTTCCTTAAAACATTCCCGCTAAGTCAAAACGACCGCGTTTTTATCACTTTGCTCATAAGTTATTCACTTATCCCTTAGCCGATTTAACTCTACTCCTCGCAGATTCTCTTGGTGACTCAAATTGACTATCACCGACTCGGTGTAGTCAAGTCTTTCCGATATAGCCGATTTCTTCGAGTTGATTTTTGTTTTCACTCTTTTTCACTTCTTTTTCTGTTCTAATGCTCTTCTTTGATTTGTCCGAGTGTCACCACCAATCAACCCCAACTCATGCTTGAGTTCTTCAAATCTTGATTCACATAAAGGTTTTGTGAAGATGTCACTAGTTGTTTATCGGTTGAGATGTATTCCAAGATAATGTCCTTCTTTTCAACATGATCTCTTATGAAATGATATCGACATCTATATGTTTTGTTCTTGAGTGCAACACAGATTTTGAGTGATTGCAATGGCACTTGTGTTATCACACATGATTGGAATTTCTTTTTCTTCAATTTCATAGTCTCTCACCGTTGTCTCATCCATAGGACTTGGGCACAACACTTTGCCCGCAACTATGTATTCTCGCCTCACCAGAGGTGGCTATTGAGTTTTGCTTCTTGCTAAACCAGAAATTAGTCTGTTTCTAGCATTTGACAGGTGCACTGAAGTGCTTTTCTGTCCACTCGCATCCGCAGCGTAGTCGAGTCCGAATAGCCAATTAGTCTCAATCCACCTTCCTTTGGATACCATAGGCCTACTTCTTGGCTTCCTTTCAAGTATCTCGAAGTATTCTTTTAGCTTTCTTTGTCATATGGCTCTCTTTTGGAGCAGATTGAAATCTTGCACATACACCTACAAAGAAAGGTGATGTCCGCCGCTTCTTTGTGAGATAGAGCGGTGATCCAATAAGTGCTCAGTATCTTGTTTGATCTCTACAACTTGCCATCCGCATCCATGTCCATTTTGACCGATGTGTTCATTGGTATTTTTACGTAAGACTTCTCTTCCATACCAAACTTCTTCATTAAATCTCTGGTATATTTTGTTTGACTTACGAAGGTTCCATCCTTTAGTTGTTTCACTTGAAGTCCAAGGAAAATGTCGGCTCTCCCATCATGCTCATTTCAAATTTGCTTTGCATGAGGTTTGAGAATTTTTCACACACTCTTTGTTAGTGGATCCAAAAATGATGTCATCCACATATATTTGAACAAGCAAAGATACTCTTCTTGTCTTGAATTAAAGAAAAGTGTTCTATCTACTTTTCCTTTTGTGAATCCATTTTCGTTAGGAATTGTGACAGGTATCATACCATGCTCAGGGTGCTGTTTCAATCCATACAAGGCTTTCTTGAGTTTGTATACCTTGTCTCCAAGAGTCTTCCGCTCAAATCCTGGAGGTTGTTCAACATATACTTCTTCTTCCAATAAACCGTTTAGGAATGCACTTTTTACATCCATCGATATACAATGAAATTCTTGTGAGTCGCATAGGCAAGAAACATCCTTATAGCTTCCAATCTTGCTACAGGGGCAAATGTTTCATCAAAATCTATCCCTTCTTCTTGGCAATATCCTTTGGCTACTAGTCTTGCTTTATTTCTTACCACGAACCTTCCTCGTTCATCTTATTTCTCGAATACCCATTTGGTTCCAATAACATTTTGATGTATGGGTCTTTGCACTAGTTCCCATACTTTATTTCTCTCAAACTGATTGACTCTTCTTGCATAGCTTGAATCCAATGTGTGTCATCCAATGCTTGTGACACATCTTTGGCTCTATTTGCGAAATGAAGCATGTGAACATAGCTTCTTGTTGAGTTCGATCTTGTTTTGACACCTTCTCTCATATCTCCAATGACAAGTTACGTGGATGGTCTCTCGGCCATCTTACATCAAAGTTGGAATGAGTTAGCCGGATTCATCGACTTGCAAACTGTGTTCTTTGGGTCGACTCTTTCGTGGTCACTTAGCGCAAATTTTCCACCGCTTTTGAGATTCAAATATCTCATCTTCTTCTCGAATTGATAATCCCGGCTTGACGGCCTTCAAAGATAGGACTCTTCAGTATGGTTGAATGATTGACTTATCACCGACTCTTCAATGTCTTCTCCATTTACATTTGGCTCATCGAATACTACATGAATGGATTCCTCTGTAACCATAGTTCTTTTGTTGAGTACCCTGTAGGCTTTGCTTTCACCGAGTATCCTAAGAAGATACCTTCATCGATTTAGCATCAAAAGCCTTTAGGTTGTCTTTGCCATTGTTGTGGATGAAGCATTTACATCCAAATATTCTGAAATATGCAACATTTGGTTTTCTTCCATCCGATCTCATAGGAGTCTTTGTCACCGTCTATTTATCATACATCTGTTTTGGGTGTAGCAAGTCGTGTTAATTGCTTCACCAAAATCTTTTTGGTAACCCCCGTCACTAACATGGTCCTTCTTTGCTTCTTTGAGGGTTCTGTTCTTTCTTTCGCAACTCCATTCTCACTTTGTGGAGTCCTTGCTGCGATAGTTCATGACCAATACCATTTTTAATACAATACGAGTTATTATTCCATTGACAAACTCGGTTCCTCTATCCGATCTTATTTTGATAATGGTTTGACTCTTCTCATTTTGAATTCTCTTCATCACCGTGGTAGTTTTTGTAGGGTTTCTTTCTTCTTGCACATGAATATTGTCCATGTATATCTTGAGTAGTCATCTACTCGCCACCAAGGTGTATTTCTTTCCACTTATCTTTGGCTGGTTCCACTTTGGCCAAATAGATCCATATGAAGTAGATGCAATATTCTTGTTGAGGATGGGCATGTCTTTTCTTTGAATGACGACTTGATTTGTTTTCCCTTCGACATGCATCACATATACTCTCCTTCTTGTATATCTTGAGTCCGGAAGTCCTTCTACCGATGACTTCTTGCTAGCTTGTTAATTGTTTTGAAATTCGGTGACTCGGCTTTTTTGTGCCACGGCCAACTTGATTCAAATTGTGCTCTTTGCTAGTAGACAGTCTTTGGGTGTTGCGGTTGACCAATCCACTACATACATATTCTTCTCGTCTATTTCCTTGCAAAGACAACTTCATTTGATTCAATATCCTTGATTTGGCATACACCCATGTTGAATCCAACATTGTAGCCACTTGTCACGAGCCGATCGATACTCGAGGGTTGAAGTTGAGTCCTTCAACATATGCAACATTTGTGATTTCTAATCCATTCCTCTTGATGGATCCAATGCCTCTTATTTCACCAGGAGCTTCATTTCCCCAAATATGACTTTGGCTCCTTTGACTTCCTTGAATTTTGACAGATTTCTCTTATTTCTGTCATATGTCCGGGAAGACCACTATCCATGTACCAGGTTCCTTGGCACTCAGCTGTTCCTTGAACCTGCAATCAAGGAAATTAAGTTTTAGGTACCCATACTTGTCTGGGTCTTGAGGGGTTAGAATTGTAAGATGATCCAACCAACTTATAGCCAAATGATTTGACTCTAAGGGGTTGCCATCTATCAGTGCCATAATCATAATTAATCCTGGCAAATTGCTTGGGGATTCTAGGTTCATACAACTGTCTCTTTTGTCTGTATGCCTGCATATGTGTTTTAGCAATTGCCTTCCTTGGGTAATTGTGGTGCTTTTGAGTGTAGTGCCTAGGTGCATGTGTGTGCTGATGAAGGCTCTCAAACTTTTGGAATGGCTTTTGTTGAGTTCTAGGCCTTTGCCACTTGGGCTTATATTCCATAAGTCTATGCTGATAGTTCGCATTATTCCAATCAGCTTGGCTTGGATATTTTCTACCATTCCCATCATATGTACTTCTTTTATGGATTTTCTGGGATTTTTGGTAGCTCTGCTTTCTTTTTACAGAGTATTTTCTGTTAGGAGTTTGCTGAAGGACTCGGCCGAATCTCTTCTCAGCTGTCCTTTCCGCACACTCAACTGGCTGTTTTCCTTTTCCTTTGTAACCAAGGCCAGTTTGCTTAGTATTGTGCTTTGAAGTGAATGTGTGTGCAACATTTAGAGTTTTGGATTTTTCAGACTCTTCATGACTTGAAGATCCTTTTTCCAAAATTACTCTTGAGGTTTGACATGGCACAAAGGAATTAAATCCTAAGCCTGTCTTGTCTCCACATTCTCTTTGACTCATAATAAGATCATCCAATGATTTAGATGCCTTAGTGAATGAGGCAATAACATTTTTGAGGTCATTCTCCTCTTTTCTATAGCAAAGAATTTACTCGCTACTAATTTAGCATTTTCACCTTTAAACTTTCATTTTCAACGACTATTTGACTTAGAGTACTCGGCTCCTTAGTCACTTTGAGTTTTGACTTTTAAGTAGGTTTTTTTCCTCATTCAATAGTGTGTGTGAGGATTTAATGTGCTCAAAATCTTTCATCATTTTGCCTAATGAATCATAAAGA